>PVKM010030431.1:0-17286 GCA_004027735.1 Carollia perspicillata
AGGAGCTTGCGTTACATACCCGCAAATTAAAATCCCCCAAGTTTTTCATTTGTATATTCATGGAAGGGTCTTGAATTCTTTAACCTTTAGAAGCCTACATTTTGAAAGAGGCACATCTATTTGTATTTTAAAAATGACTGCGTATGAGTTTGGGAGAGGACACTTTTTGCTGTGATCTCAACTGATCTAAACTGGTTCCTTTTATTATTAAAAGAAAGCAAATTCAGCTTTTACATTTTTTTTTTATGAACTGGAGTTCTTAGAATATTTCTATGGAGTCTAAGGCTTAACTATGTAATTATGTCTCTTGAGTAGATTATGTTTTTCTTCCCATAATTATGTTTTTACCCAGGAGACTGGAAGGCTTCAGACCTCTCTTGGGTGGAATTGTTCCTCCTCTCTTCTTCCTTGTTTAGCTCTGAGTTCTACATGCCTGACTGTGTACAAGGGCTGAGAGAGGGCTCTTGAAGATTTGTGGTAGTGACCATGATTTTTTTTTTCCTTTAGAAATTAGTTTATATATTAAGAAGAGCCTTAAGAGAGAGGTTCTGTTCATTTTGCAGTGCCATCAGCGAAGAATCTCCTGGAAGGAGATTTGTTTATGATCTGTGGTCCTCTGTCTGAAGCCACACACTCAGTGCTCTGGGCTGTCTTTTGTCCCAGCCTGTCCCGTGAGCTCTGGCGCTCCTGCCCATGTCACAGTGTGGGGCTGCTTGTTTCCCCTGGCTCCGAGGAGTCAGAGGCCTTAAACATGAAGGCGGTTTCTTAGTCCAGTTCATTACTTTAGGCCAGAAATAGTTTTGACCTGAACCAGACAGCATACTCTTAGGAAAAAAGATGACTCAGCAGCCTTTCCCAGCAAAGATTATAGACTCATCAATTTTACTGTGGGAAATGTTTCCCAATAGCCGGCCTTTTTTTCCCTTCCTCTCTGCTTTTTACTGGACAAAAGGAGAGATAATTCTAAACTTAACAGTGGTCTTATTTATTAATCCAACATGCATTTGTTATCTGCTTTCCCTTTACCTAGGCTCCAAGTTATATGTTAGACTTAAGACATGACACCCATCCTCAAGGGGTTCATAGTCAAGTCCAGGAGAATCTAAGATAATAGGGTTTGAAATTTTATATACATATTTTATATCACTTCATAGTCAGTTAATGCTTACTGAATGCTTACTACACTTAAGTATAACCACATGTAGTAGACGAAAAACAGTTGTAGCTGCTCTCAGCTAGCTGAGATAGAAACCAGAAGGATTACTGAGACCCTAGAGACAGGAAAGACCAGAACAATGCGATGACTCAGTTGAGACTGGAAAGGGACTTGGCCAAATGGAGATGATAGGGAGAGGGTATTCTTTGTAGAGGAGACAGCTCAGGCACCCACAGGGACTCTGAAAAACCGTGGATAGTCCCGTGGATAGTCCCGTGGATAGGAGCAGTAGAGTTGTAGCCACTGGACATGAGAACGACAGGTTACAACGAGACCCTGCCTTCCAGGTCCTTGTTTGCTGGGTGCAGGGTGCTGGTTAATTCAACAGACAGTGCAACACAACCTATAGATTTTGTAAGCAGCATTAACATTAGGATTTAGGGACTGAAAGGATTTTAAATATTACGGAAACCAACTTCATTTTTGTTAATTCCAGAGAATTCCATTAAATCCCTTCCTGTGACTATACAACTAGTTGGTGCCCTTTCAAAAGCACCAGGCTGCTGCTCTGGCATATTAGCCACACCAGACTTAGGTTAGAAGTGGTTGTGGTAGGAATGGAAAGCAGGGAGCCCATCCTTGTGGAAACTACGGGAATGGGCTTCATTGGAAAAGGTACACGTAGGCTGGATTTTGAGCCTGGGAGACCAGAAAATGGTGATATTAATGGAAAGAAGGAAATTAGAGGGGAAGCTGGTTGGGACTGTTTGCAGTGGAGAGTATGGGGTGTGTCAGGGAGAGGCAAAGGGCTTAACTAAACATCACAGGATTACAAGAGTATAGGTCTTTGATTTTGAGACGTTTACAAACCACCAGTGAAATGTAGTCATTTGAATGTAGACAGAGAAGAGTTTCACTTTTGTCAAGAGTATTTCCATCTTCACATCTATTTAAGAATGCAGAAAATCAAGATTTTTTAATCTAGAGCCACAGAAGTTAAAAATGATTAGGATCTGAGCTTCACACGGCTTCCCTAAGAACTCACTTGAGTCTGTAATCTTCCCTGTTATATTGATTTTGCTGGAAACCATTGAAACTGAACTCTCTTAAGATATACTAAGGCTCCTCCTTTGTAGTATAATTCCAAGTAATTTCATATGGAATTGAATAATGACTTTAAAATCAGTCAGCATATTCCCTAATCCCTCCCTGCAAATACTCCTCTATGTACCCACTCTCAGGGTGGAGAGATTGGAAAGGGAGGTATCCTCCCCCCCCCCCCCCCCACTCAGAACTCTTGTGGAACAAGCAGTGCTGTTTCTGTATAACTAATTTACTCAGAAACATGGTCATCCTGATGCAGGTCCTTTCCTCTCTTCCTTTTTACTCAGAGGATTACTGTCACAACATTCTTAAATGGTTATATCCTGTGGCTCTAGCCCTAGACTGTTGGACCAGATTTCATCCTGTCTCATACTTGCTGACAGCGAAATTAGCCGACATGTCCCTGGTCACCCCTGTGCTCCAGGGCAGCCTGAAAGCGCCGCGGAGGACGCGCATGGGCTGCCAAAGTACCATGTGACTCGTCTGGGAGTAAAAAGATCTCTCTGAAAAGGGCATTTCCCACGTACATTGGGTAATATAAAAGAGTTCATGTGCAGTTGTCAAACTGGAAGTATCAACTGGTTTGAAGAATCTGTTTAGATTAATCAGTAAATATATGCAGCCGCTATGGAAGACAGTGTGGAGAGTCCTCAAAAAATTAAAATAGAGCTGCCATACGATAGAGCATTTCCACTTCTGGGTATTTGTCCAAAGAAGACACAAAGTAATTCGAGAAGATAGATGTACTTCTGTGTTCATTGCAGCATTGTTTACAATAGCCAAGACATGGAAGCAACCTAGACATTCATCAATAGATGAATGATAAAGAGGATACGAGATATGTGCAATGGAATATTATTCAGCAATAAAAAAGAGTAATATCTTGCCGTTTGTAACAACATGGATGGACTTAGAGGGTATTATGCTAAGTGAAATAAGTCAGAAAGAAAAACATAAATACCATGTGACCGCACATGGGGAATCTAAAAAAATAAGGGAATAAACGAAGTAAGATAAAAAGAATAGTGTACCCCTGTTTAATTTCACATATATGTTTAGCACCATCTTGACTCATAAGATATTTATTAATCATGTTCTGTCATTTGCCCTGAAGCTAGCTTTCCCCCTTCCTTCTTTTCTTATCAAAATTATACTCAAGCCCTGACTTGCGTGGCTCAGTTGGTTGGGCATCATCCTGAGAAAAGCAAAAGGTCACCAGTTCGATTCTTGGTCAAGGCACATGCCTGGGTTGCAGGTGTGGTCCACGGTTGGGTCGTGTGTGAGAGCAGCCGATTGATGTTTCTGTCGAATGTCGATGTTTCTCTCCCTCTCTCCCTCCCTCCCCCTCCCTCTAAAAATAAATAAGGTCTTTAAAAAACATCCCACTCAAACTTCCAGGACATCGTGATCTCATTAGTGAAGGTCTCCTGTTTTAAGTCAGTATCACTTGCTCCTCTCTTCCTTTTTAGATAGCACTTTGTATTTTTTAAAGATTTTTGTGATGAAAAATTTCAAACATACATTAAGAGATTATATTAAAGAAAACCCCATATGCTCACCTTATTTTATAATTAATAACATTTTCCCATGTTTGCTTTACCTGTTATTTTGCTGCAATGTTTTGAAGCAAATACTAGACATCCTGACACTTAACCCCTAAATACATCCGTTAGCCCTTCTTAAAGATAAGGGCATATATTGACATAACCACAAAAAGCACCGCTTCCTTAATATTTTGAAATAGTCCGCATTCATATCTACTCTGTTGACCCCCAAACCCTAGCATTTTAGGTTTGTACTCACCATAGTCTCTTTCTGTTGTATTTAATTGCTTGCCTTCCTTCCCTACTGGACTGTGAACTGCTTGAGGGGGAGGATATCATCCCACACGTTTTCTCGCCCCTCCCCTTTACGATGCCCTGTGAGACTTGCGTGCGGTAGATGCCCGGCACACTAGCTGGACTGGCCGACCTGAATATGGGCATGGTACTGATGTCTGATTGACGCTCTGTTGCAGATCTGCCTTTTAACTTGATTCTATGTAAAAATGTGTCTTCATGATTCCCAGGATACAAGTAGGGACCTAGTGAAAAAAAAGTGAGTGCTCAAATCAGTTGACATACTGCTATAAAAAGATGAGCTGCCGAACATCATGACCCAGTGATCGGCAGAATGACCATGCTATGCCACGTGAGGTGGCCTGGCCGTGTCATGTTTCCCTGCTGAGGCAGGGGGTCTTTCAGATCTTTGTAAAAGGTGCCTTGTTTTTGAAAGGTGCACTCTTTTGGATGTGTATCTGGGCATCCTTTCATGCTGTGAATGCAGCACACTAAGTGTGAGGCTCTGGCTGGGGACGGTCATGGGTCTCCAAAGTTGTGAAGCTGTTCTCAGTCAGCTTTTACAAAAATGGGCAAAATGAGTCCCATTGCAGTGGCAAGTTTATTTTCACAGTTCGCATGCCACGGCCTTCACGAACCAGTTTCAGAGGTACGATTTTTTTAAGCGGAAGTTCTAATGGCAGCATTACTAACTTCCGTTGTGAGGTAGCCGCTCTTGGACTAAGAGGGCTGGGCGGGGAAGAATGGGGCGATTAGATGGACTGTTGCTTAATGGCATAGCAGTTCCTCCTGGGCCTTCGCTCTGAGGACGTGTGACTGCTGTGACCTTTGGACCATGCTTTCTTCTTGTGCCCCTGAACTTACTGCAACAAAAGTCATATTCAGCCAAACACACTCCACTTTTTGAGGAGAAATTTGTTTTGAAAACTTTTTTTTTCCCATTTCAAATTTACTTTTGATCGTGATTTCCACTGAATGGCTGATACTACCCTGTTATAATCTCAAACAAGCTTGTTGGCGGTGGGAGGGAAAAGAGTCCAGGACCACAGTCAGCAAACCTGAGTTCTCATCTTGCCACTAACTATGTGACTTTGGATGAGTCACTTCCCCTCGCAGGGACTCAGCGTCCTCATCTGTAGAAGAAGTACATTGCTCTAAAATTTAGAGGCTAAATCATTTCTGTTGCCATCTTTACCTCTGCGATTCAAAATGACTTGCAACAGTGCTTACGAGGTATAGTGAGGGCAAATAGGACTTTTTCAGTAAGAAAGCATACTTCCCCTTGAATGCCCTTCAGGGAAGTTTCTTAGGAAGTACCAATAAGGGCCAAACTCTAAAGAAAGGCTTTGCCCGCCGGATTCACTAGATTTCCAAATAAGAAAAGAAGAGTTTCTGAGGAAAAGGTAGTGTTGTAATCTGATATTCTGGGCCAGAAATATTTCTTTCAACCAAGACATTCATTTGAAAGAGAAAAATATTTATTTATTCATTTATTACATAAATACTTGTTGGGCACCTACTGATGTGCAGGCAACGAACTAGGTGGTGAGGAAACACCTATAAACTGAACAGGGTGCTCATTCTCATGGACTTAGAGTCTCATGTGAGGCAAATAAATACACAAGCTAATTACAGATGGTGGTGACAGCCATACAGGAAATGAATAGAGGGTGTGCTTGAGAGGGGGGAAACCCACTCCGGGTGGAGGCAGGCAAGGTCTCTCAAGAAGGTGGGGTTCACCGTGAGGCCTAAGGGATGAGAAGGAGGCTGGCTAGGCAGATGATCAGGGGAGAGCATCTCAGGAATATGGCAAGGTCCTGGGATGAGAAACTAGAAGGGGACAGTGTCTGATGACCAGAGAGAGAAAGGGTTCCTGGACTAGGGTCGTACTACTGGAAATGAGAGAACTGAGTAGATTCAAGATACGCTTTCAAGATGGAAATGGTAAGACTCAGTAATGGATTAGATGCGAGGAATGAGGGTTAAGGGTAAATTGAGGAAATGTCTAGGTATTTGTCTTAAGTAATTGAGTGGCTAGTGCCATTTACTGAGATGGGGGACCCATAGGGAGGAGTGGGTTTGTTTTGGGTTTTTTTTTGGATAGAAGAATAAAGAATTTCGTCTTAACGATACTGCATTTAAGATAGCTTTGAGACATCCCAGGGGAAAATCAAGTAGGCGGTGAGATACCCAAATCTGAGCTCAGGGCAGAGGTCAGGGCTCACCCCAGAAATGGGGGGGGGGTCATTGGTGTGAACAGTGGCATTGAGAGCATGGGACTGAGACCCTAGTGGGCAGTGGTTCTCCACCTCAGCATCCACAGGACCCACTCCCAGAGAGTCTGGTTTAACTGAGCCAAGGTGGGGCCCGGACACTCAAATTTTTCAAGGCTCCCTAGAGAGTTCTGTTTCTGTTTTTGTTTTTAAAACCCAGCTAGGGCGGAAGAGCCACTGCTCAAGGGAGAAAGTGCGCCTATAGAAGAGCATCCAGGACCGAGCTTTTACACAGTCTTACTGTAACACAAGAGGTTTCCACTCTGACTGATACTCTTATCCTGCTGGGAAGACCCGGTCCTTGGCTCTCGGGTTGAGGTTTAGCTCTCCCTGCACCATGGCGGAGTGCCCTGTCTTCGGTTTAAGTCAGTGTGCCCCGTGTCTTCCTTGGTCTTGATCTCTGAGGGGATTGCTTGGGTGCTGAGGATGTAAGTGCATCTTCTTTCGGCCAATCATTCAGGTGTTACCCGGATGCGGTTTAGTGGTAGTGGCTATTTGTCACGTTTGAAAGACAAAGAACCTGTTCAGCTGTTGTCGTTCATTGTGCTGTACGAATTTTGTCGTGGCTGTGGTGGTGGCTGT
This sequence comes from Carollia perspicillata, assembly GCA_004027735.1. Classification (NCBI taxonomy): domain Eukaryota; kingdom Metazoa; phylum Chordata; class Mammalia; order Chiroptera; family Phyllostomidae; genus Carollia; species Carollia perspicillata. The sequence goes on from PVKM010030431.1 coordinate 6,954, forward strand.
GCAGGGGCAAAGGTCTGCAGGGAAGAACGCGTGTGTTCGTATTTGTGCAACCACAGATAGATGTCTGCTGAGTTACTCTACGGTGTGTGGAGATGCTTGGTAGCTAGCTCCTCGGCAAAGGTAATTCCCAAAAGGTCATTGAGGCTTTTAAATTTTCATCTGCTCTTCAATTTTTCACCCTCATCAGCACTTCTCCAGTCCTTTATTTTTGCCTCTCTACCTCCTGTTACTCCTCTGAAGCGCGGGGCTAAGAGAAAATAAAAGTGTACTCACACATCCATGTGCTGAGCTCCAGTCTCATACGGTCTCCATGAAAACCTAATGAAAAGGCTGTAGAAAGCAGAGGCAAAGCTTATTAAATTTTCTTGTGACCCATGGCCCACATAAAGTCCCACTGAATAAAAGAACCATGCAAGATCATGTAGCCCTCCCCTTAGCCCTCAGGGAATGCGCCATTCCAAAAATATGGCCTATTAAAAAAAATAACTTCCAGGGACAATTCCATAAGCTTTCTTGTTAATGTTTACAGCTGTATCAACATCACACCAATACTTTTTTTGTATGTGTGTGAGGAACAGAATCCACAGATTTAACTGTGACAAGTCCTATATAATTCCCTAATCGTGAAACTAGTTAGACACAGCAAGATGTATTGATGGAAGTTTGTTTAGGGTAATGGGTGAGCTATTAACTTTGTAATTGAATCCTTGCTGCTGCTTCTACTTGCTTTGAAAACCGGCCTTGACACTTCACAGGGCTTAGTTCTTAGGTATCTCACTCTGTCGATCTGGGTATTTTTCAGCCTTCCATAGCAGCTGGGAGAGGAAGGGGAGAGAAAGCTAGAATGCCAGCATTGATGGAACCACACGATGAGTGGACAGCTTAGTCAACCAAGACAAGAACCACATCACAGTCCAGGACGAGCTAGTCCTATCCAAGGACCATGGGGTTGTTTTACCTCTCTGGGGCTCAGCCGCTTCATCTGTGGACACCTTACTTGCCAGGGTCTAGGAGCTGTTTGGGGTATTCTCTAAAGGTTCTTCAGAATTCTGAACTCTCTTTGTAATCTAGATAAAAATCGTAAGTGGTGGAAAAAACAGCCACCAACAAACAATGAGTTACCCTATTTTTTTCCGATCATTTTCCTCCTGATCTGAGTCCCTCTGTTTTAGCAGATGCCCCAAACTTGCACTGGCAGGAAATAGGGTGGTGGGTGCGTTTCAGTTAATGGGTCCAGTTGGAACATGTTTGGCTGTGGAGACAGCTACACTCATATTACCAAGCCTTGGCTTCCTGTCTGTTTTCTTTGGGCTGGGTAGGCAATGAAAAAGGAGACAGGAAAATACATTTTGGGGCAAATAAAATAAGGAATTTGTCTTATGAAGACAGCTTATAGTTGGGAAATTCTAATGCTCAACTTAACCCTATCCTGATATTCCTCTTGTCCTGTACTAAGTGGGAGATGAGGTGTTCTTGCTGCCCTCGGAATGTACCTTCCCATCCTTGAAGGTTCTTAACAATCCTTCTTCGATGTTAGTTTTTTTCCTTTTATGGAGATTAATCCTCATTTGCTTCATCAAAAGGCACATTCTTATTCCAGTCTTCTTAATGGCTCTTTAAATCAGCTTCAGTCACTTAACATTTTACTAAACTGTTGGAGCAACACTCTAGGACCTCAGTGGTGTGTGGAAGGAAGAAGGAACATGGGAGAAGGAATCCGCAGTGCATTTCTGTGTATGTGTTAGACATCGTTGTGCTGGCTGGCTCACTGCATCACGACTGGACAGATTCACACTTAATTCATGTTGCACCGGGACAGTATTGTACTATTTATTAAGTATGATTGGATGACTTTTAAGAAGTCTTAGTACCTTGGTTATGTTTTAATTTGTATATTTCTTTTTAGCATCTAGAATTCCTTGGATTTTAGACTTGAATAAACTAGAAGAGAGAGAAAGTTTTTTTTTTTTTAAATAATGGATTTTCACATTCACATGATAATTCAAAGGGTATTTTTCAGTTTCTTTTACAAAACCACAGTACTAGATTTTAAGTAAAAATGCATTCTTTATGATTTAATATAGTTTATTATATGCTTTCAGGCTTTGGCATATCACAAAATCCCTCTTGAGAATTTGAGTTTCTGTGCTTGTATTTCTGTTTTTTCCCTCTTAAAGGGGTTCTAGGATTGAGTTTTAATTTTTCAGAAGCGAGTCTCAGTAAGGTATTCCTTGTAACGTAAAAACGAAAAAGTCACTGTCGTCACCATGGAGATTTCTCTTCGACAATGTGTCTCTGTTTCTGCCCCAGCTAGGGGATGGTAGGGGTCACACGCACAGACTCTGAACTTTCAGGGGAGGTTTCGTCCTTCATGCAACAAGAGAACACACCCCAGTGCACAGTCGCCTTTCCCTTCCTCTCTGAAAAGGGGAGAGGAGGCACCCAGGGAGTTCCTCTTGAGCTCCAGCGTCCTGGCCTCGCTACCAGTGCTGGACTCTGAGCCACCCTCCGGGACCCTCAGCTCCCCGTTTAGAGTCTAGAACTAGGACTGCTTGCCACTAGATGATGCTTACGAAGCAATCTGAAATGGAAGGCTTTACGTAGACACTTCATTATGAATACCAGTTTCGATGTTTCCTTGGCTTAAACCCCCGGTATGTATGTTCACATATCTATTTAGCATGGTCAATTGTTCAGCTGATTAATATGCTTTTATTTTATGATTTGCTGTTTCCAGGGCACAGACAGAAGCTTGATGACTCTAAACCTAGTTTGTTCTCTGACCGCCTCAGTGATTTAGGGCGCATTCCTCATCCCAGTATGAGAGTAGGTGTCCCGCCTCAGAACCCACGGCCCTCCCTGAACTCTGCACCAAGTCCTTTTAATCCACAAGGACAGAGTCAGATTACAGGTAAGACAGACTCCTAGGTTTCACTTGCACAGACTCTGGCAGGCTGGGGGTGAGGGGCTACCAGATGAGACGCGTTCGCTTCAAAACTCCTGGACCAATGAAATGGCTGATTATTAAAGAATCAAGACTTGAAGACACTGACCTTCTTATTTCTAAAAACAATGCCAGTATTCAATAACCTTGGGATGAAATGTGGGTGAAGTTTCTACTGATGCTGGATTCGGTAGCCACGTCAGTCTGCGCACTGGTGGAACGGTAATGACTATGTTCTCCGGGAGAATGTTGGTTACGCATTTCTGTACTGTGTCCAGGTGGTGCCGGGGAAACATCACACCCTCACTATTAGAAAATCAGAGTTACCGTCTCAGATTTGGGCTTACATTTCTTTTATGTATAACTGTTTCATTAAGTTTTCTTAAGAACTGCCCAGGGCTAACAGGAAGCCTTGATTGGTGGGTATAAGGCAAGGTCAATGAGCGGCTCGTCGGGCAGACCCCGTTTACTTCTGATTTCACATTGAACTCCGTTTCCTCAAGTGACATTTCTCTTCATGCATTCTAGTAAGCTGCTCACTTTACCTTTGTTCTTAAAAACTAACATCAGCATTGGATTACAGACTAATTCCCATTTGATACATTAAAGACGCTCAACCTTTTTCTTTTTTCCAATCTCACTTGTGCAAAAACCGATCTTATTTTAGCACTAGTCTGCTTGCTTTTAGGTCATGCTGACAAGAGAGCGTGTTAATCATCGGAGATCTTTAATTTGCAGATCGCAAGTATTGAGAGCTGAAAGAAACCCTCACATCATCTGGTTGCTATTGTTGGCAGCGGTGGACTAGAATAGAGGGGGAAATAAAACAAAATGTACAATGAACTCTCAAAATGGATATTTTTTTAATGGTTAGGTTTTTATCTATAGTGGTTAGGTTTAAGTGGCCTCAATGGTTTATAAACATAATTGTTTATAAATTAAATGACCTCCCTTTCCTTCTCTCCTGCTCACATTAGTAATATGTCTTCTTGGATATTTACTTAGCGTAGGTTTCTATGGGTATGTGAATATTAGTCTGAATATACCGGCATGCCTGTGCATCTGCTTTAAAAATAATATAGAGTTATAAAAATAAAATATCTGAACACTGAAGAGAACCAGATATCTGCATCAGGGAAGAACCTTAGTCGTGCTCTGTGAAGGATAGCCACGTCCGAGCCTGAATAAATCTCTCAGTGTCAGTATGTAGAAGTCAGACAGTTATTGTGTTTACTAGACATGTGCCCTTGATAAAGTGCAAACATGAAATTCACACTAATATGAATTTGAAGCTTATAGCTGCAGGTGCCACTGCATTTAAAGTAGTGAACTTTGAGTCACTGATGAAAGTTGGTAATACCTGTCCTTTTGTCTTTGTAGTAATCTCTAGATGGGCTGTGTGTGTGTATGTGGAAGCATATGTGCCTATTTATAAAAGTGTTTATATATCATTTGTAAGGGACTTATGATGGCTAGTTATAGATATTGATATATTCTGGTTCTTAATCGTTTGCTAATTAGAGTTTGCTAATGACTAATGCTTTTAAAATGATATTTGGAACCTGTGTGTGGCTAAACTCACTTAAGAAGTTGCTTTTCTCAAGAGTTTAGCCTCAGACCTAAAGATGACATCATAAAATAGAACGAACCAGAAAGTTGTGAAGAAGAGCCACATTTTACCAGCAGTGCCCCCCTCCCCCGACCAGTGTGAGCGCAGAGAGCGTGGGGCAGGCTGGTGCCAGAAGAGCATCTGAGCAGAGTGGGTGTGTGGCCCCCTCCACGGACTGAGCTCTCCTCCATTGGAAGCTCAGGAAGGTTAAGCTTCTTGCCTGCGGTTTTGCAGCCAGAGTGGCAGAACAGAATTAGAGCGCTTGACTCCTAACACAGTATGGTTTTTCTTTTACAGTACCATGCAGCAACTCCACCATGATCACTTAAAAATAATGTTTAAATATTTGCTGGCTATATTTCTAAAAATGAACATAGAAAACACATTTATTTCTAGGTACTGAGAGCTTTTTGGAATTCTATTACGAGGGTATTAGCTCTGTATTTTGGGATTATAGCATACTAGAATTGAATTATAGATCTTTGCACTTTTTAAAAGTATCCACAAGGTATTGGGCCCAACAGATTTCTCAAACTTTCCAAATTTGAAGATTCACACACACATAGGTGCCACTCCTCCCCAGTTCTGGACACGTGCACTGTCTGTAACTGCTCCCGTTTTGTTAGATAATATAAGCACCTGCCCCTAGCCAAGGATTTCTACCGTGCAGAGTTCTGCCATGACCCAAATTGTCAGGGAAATCCAAGGACAGCCATAACAGCGGCAACTTCAGAGTAAACCGAATAGATTTTATTTTTTCTCTCTAGATTCATTTTCTTGTTTATTAAGTATGATTTAGAGCCTACCACATATAGAGAATGGGGTCTTAGGTAATATGGGGAGAGAAGAAAAGTTCTCTCCTTGGGTTCAAGGCTCACTGAAGAGACAGTTACCTGTCTGTGCCCCAGACTATGACATTGTTGTCCCTTGAGTGCACATTCTTCTCTCTGTACCCCCTACTTACCTCTTCTACCTACAGTGGCCTCAGCCTACTGACAGAACCCACCCATCTTCTAGGTCACTGTGACCTTCTTTAGGAAAGAGTCCTGGAACCTTCATCTAGAAGGCTGCCTGTCCATCCTCTAAGCTTTAGTTGAGAGTACCTTATTTTATAGCTTCGGTGAATTTGCTTTTTCCTACCCTGCCAGATTATAAATTCTTCGAGGGATTTATTACAGGGATTAATTTTCTTTTGTCCCTCCTAGCATAGTGGTAGCATCTCATTAAATGTTGAATAAGTAAAAGTTTAGATGAGACGCTATCAGTGCAAGAAGGGCTGGAATATCATGCCTCGTTAGCATTAACTGTTCTTTCTCGTTTCCTATCCCAGGGTGTCACTGTTCCCTGGTGGTGAACAAGAATGGCAGAAATCACATTTCAGTGTAGCACTTACATAGTGAAGCCATTTGGTATCGTTCTAGTTTTAGAACTACGTAATTGCATGATTAAATTTAAATTCTACTTAAGAGCCTATCTGTAATGGATTCTGTGACTTTGTAATGTGCCACATACGCATTTTCAGTTCATGGAGTCCTTTGGATAAAGACCTCTGTGACAAAAGAGGGCCCAGTTAGCTCTCTTTGGCTTGGCTTTTTTGATATCTCAAGCTCTTACCCCAAAACTGAAGATAATGATCACGGCTGTATAGTCATTACTAGTTCTCGCACTTGCCAACATAAAAGGCAAGTCAGACTCCCAGAAGAGCAAAATGAAATTAGAAATCATAAATTGAGGAAGTCATAAGCACTCGGGGTTTCACATGATTGTTCTTCAGTGTCTCCTGCAATTCCTAGGGCTAGAGGTTCTAGCCATGCGGTGGGCTGGCTGCTGGCAGTGCCCGTCTGCTGGCGTCACTGTGCTGTGGTCTTCAGTGGCTGAGGTTCTATCTGAGGGCCCAGGGCCTCCTAACGGCTTCCTGAGGAAGTAGCTTCCTCTGTACCTTTTCTTATCTTGCAGACATCTGGTGCCTGTCTCTGGGTGCTAGGAAACACCCAGCGTGTTGCAAATGTCTCCTTTGGATTTAGAATGTGGCGATAGCTGCATAGTAGGGATAGCATGTTAGGAGATATCGCTCAAGGTAATCACTGTTTAAAACTCAGTGCTCTCTGGATAGATGAATGAATGGCACCTTAAAAAAAGTTGACTCAGGCTGTTGCATGCGGTGGGTTGGGACATTCATCTAGCCTTTGGGGTGGGCATCGTGGTATTCTGTTATTCAAGTGAACCGGATAGATGCAGTTTCAGCTCACAAGGAGCTTACATTTTAATGCTGGGTGTTGTCCATACATGGGTAAATAAGCATACATATAAGATGATTTTAGATTATAGGAAATGTTTTGGGAAAATAGGGTAATATGATAGCAATTTAGGAAGGGAAGAAGCTAGCTTTGATTAGAAAATTTGGACAGGGTTCTTTGAAGAGCTCTGAAGGTCCATGAGCAACGGCGTTTCAGCCGGCGAGCAGCTCACGCGAGGCTCTCAGGAAGCAGTGAATGTGTGTTTACGGGACAGCAAGGTCAGTGCAGGTGGAAAGCCGTGAGCGAGGGGACTGGCACAGAAGGGCAGGCAGGGCTTGGTTATAGTCTTCGGGGCCCTGGCAGGGATCTCGGTTGGGTTTTGTTCTGAGTGCAGTGGGGTGTTATTGCAGGATGTGAAGCAAGAGAATATTACATGTTTTTAAAAAATCAGTTCGGATGCTCTGCGAAGCACAGATTATAAGTGGGCAATGGTAGACGCAGGACCATCATTTCAGAAGCCATCGTAGTAGCCCGGAGAGAGTTGAGGGTGGCCGCATTTTTCTTTCTTCAGAACTCAGATCACATGCTGGTGCCTCTGCCAGGTCTCTTCCCCCCTGAGCTGAGTCTGAGTTTCCCCTTACTGTTTACACGTTCCGAGTGTTGTTTACGTGTCTGTCTCCTCCATCGGATTTTGAACTTTCAAAGTCTAGGGCCATGTTTGTTTATCCCTGTGCCCTCCTTGTCTTATATAGTGCCTTCTGCTTGGTTACTTGGGTTTGGTGATGAATGAATGAACAGGTCATTACTTCTTTAGGAAGTGCGACCTGTTATTATTCTAGCCCTAATATTTTTCTAGTACCCATTTGATTGAATTACTGTTAGCTACACGTTCACTGCATCATGTGCAGGGACTGTTCTCCTGGGGTTAACTCACACACTCCCCACAAGAGCTCTGTGAAATTGGTGGCTTGGTTATGAAAACTGAGGCCGAGAAGTGAGAACACTTGCCCAGGGTTCCACTTGCCTTTAGTTATATATGCACACACACACACACACACACACACACACACACACACGGTAACATTTTTAGGAATATCTTGAAAAACAACTTGCCAGACACCATGCAGAATAACAATAATCTTATCAGCAGCTACCTTGACTGAATTGAAGTTGTTTCTACCCAGCTTTGGTCTAGTTCTATATTCCCCTGGGAAACAGTGCTCCTTGACATATTAAGAGCATCTCAGCCAATTCAGGCAGTTGGGCCTGGGCTGTGTCTCTGTCTGGCTGTCCTAGGCCTGAAACATTTACTAGTGTAACCCTTTCAAAAAATCGGAAGGTACGACTAAGTAGTGTGTGTCTCAAATTACTGTTTTATTCAGGCCCCAAGTGACCACACGATTCTTTAATGTGAAACCATTTGGGAGATGCCGTGGGCAGGGGTCAGGGTGGTGGTGGCTGTGAGTATGAGGGAGAAGGAACCCTTAGGAGGCTCAGTGACTGAGCAGGAAGAGAGACTGCAGGCATCGCAGTGAGAGAAAAGCTGTAGGATGCGGAGAGTGGGAGTTACGTGAGGTCTCATGCTTTATGACCACTGTGGTCCTGCTCACCTGCAGCCAGCCGTCTTGTGTCTTAAGGAACTGAAATCACCACAGTCAAAGGCAGGTTGTTGGAAGTACTGTTCTTTTAGCTTGCTGGTGCCATGTTTTAACTTCTGCAGATACTGGAATGTCTTGTCCTGTCTTCTTCCTTTCAAAGCTCCAGTAAATTTGCTGCTTCCATGCACATGGGTGAGCAGGAATTACCTTTAGAGGGCATTGCTGGTTACAGTCTTGGTGAAAAAAATGCCACGGATCCTGTGCGCAAACGCTGTTTCACATCTGTGCAGCTCTGGCAGCCACCTTGCGAGGAAGGGCAGAGTTCATGTCCTGCCTGTGCCGGCTTTGAAGGATAAAACTCAGGGAGGCCCTGGGAAGGGCTGGTGGTCAGCACAGCATGTTGTTGCCTCACCTGTTAGCAGCATCCGTAGATGAGTTTCGTATAGGTCCCTGGACCTCTGCCAGTTGCAGCGTCCTTATGAACCAGAGGTGCTTTGGTTTTATGATGCTTCCAGAAAAACAGAGACGGGTAATGTTCCAAGGAACATTAATTTTTTGAGTTCTGAATTCTTGTCTTTATATAATTTCCCCTGTCTGGAATAGAAAATGCATAGTTAATACCTAATTGTGTTAAGAAGACTTCATTTCTTACATAATGTCTCACTTAATGTCTCCATTTCTAGCCTGTCTTTAGGTCTCTGCCCAGCAGAAATATTTTCTTTCTTATTCTTTTTCAAAGCATTATCTTTCTCTTTTTAGTTTTGTATTTAGTTACAGCTTTACATACATGTATATGTAAATGTTACGTATATGTATGCACATCTTTTCCCTCTATTAGTTGTCTAAGGACCTCTGTTGACCCCATTCACCTTCTTGCAATGGACTCTGGGCACACATAATGATTAGAATAGGGGACTGACTTTGAAATATTCAATCTGTAGGGCTAACCCAGGGATGCTCTTGTGGTGTATTTTGATGTTTAAACATAGATAGGCACCCAGAGCTTCAAACATAGAGTTGGTGTCTCTTGTACTATGCAGTATTGAAAGCAACAATATTTTACATATATTATCAACTTAAAAAGTACTTTCACTCCATTTTTCCTTTCAACATATACAGAAGTATTTCAGGAATATAATTGTATGGTGCTACTCCCTAGGGCTTTGTTTATTTTGCTAAGGACTTGTTCTTTAACTGCTTAAAAACCACTGGAAAAGAGGTTTCACAGAAGAGTCAGTATCGTAAACCGTATTTAGTGAATAAGAAAACTTCGGCACCAGGAGATTTCCGAAACCCTCAGAGCTGAAACTAGAAATCAGGGTCCAAGGAAGGTGAAACCTGACCAGGTGGTTTAGGTGGCGAGCAGTGAGGATGTAGGAAAAGGGCCGAGAAGAACAATGAGTGTTTGGAGCTGTCACTGCGGTGAGTGGTGTGACATGAGAATGACTTTGGTGGAGCATCACTGAGGACCCAGCTAAGGAGAGCGACCATGGGAAGAGCCAGACAGCACGGTTGTGGCATTTTCTCCTGCAGGGGTTACAGTTTGTGAACAGGAGGGAGCTCTGGTGTGCGGGGGGTCTTCCGTGACAGTGACACTTTGTCCTGGACTCAGGACAAGTCAGGGAAACAAGGACGATGTTGGGCCAGCTACCAACATGAAGGAATGTTCTGGGGGTTAGTGGGTTAGACAGAGTAAAGACGGAAGAACTTTTGAAGAGAAGCTGGCTCATCTTGTGGCTTCGGAGAAAGCAAAGGTTAGGAGGAAAGGGCTGGGCAAATCCAAGGCGGGAAGTTGGGGTGTCCGACGGAAAGGTTGAAGGGGGACGGGAGTCCTGGCTGTGCTCCAGCCACTTCTCCCAGGAGAGATGGAGGTCCTGCGCCTTGCTCTGTCTTCTCCAAAGCGTCAGTCTGACACCGCCTAAAGAAGACCGTCCTCTAGCTCTGT
>PVKM010030432.1:0-17301 GCA_004027735.1 Carollia perspicillata
TCAGGTGCTGTCATACTAACATTTTATCTAAGCCATCACTCTTGTCCTGCTATACCTGAATAAATATTTGATTTTTACGGTCACCTAAAACAGGAGCAGAGCCACAGAGATGGAGGTCACATGGAAGGTTAGCAATGGGGGAGTGGGAGGAGGAGGTGGGGAGAAGGTACAGAGAATAAGTAGCATAGACGGTGGGGAGTAAATAGACAGGGAGAGGGCAAGAGTAGTGTGGGAAATGTAGAAGCTAAAGAACTTATGATACATGGACATGAACTAAAGAGGGGGAGTGTGGGTGGGAGGGGGTGTGCAGGGTGGAGGGGAATGAAGGGGGGAAATGGAAGAACTGTAATGGCATAATCAATAAAATAAAAAAAAATTAAAAAATTAAAAAATTAAAAAAAATGAAGGATATATGACCTAATATCAGAGAATTTAAGCATGACTATGTTACTGAAATTTCTAAGTTTTCCAACAAACTCTTAAAGGTTAAGATAGCTCAGGAGTGTTTTTAATTTAATAAGATAAAGCATAATGCATTAAATGTTTTTATCCTAGAGACAGCTGTAAAAATACCTAGCAAAAATTTCATCTGGCCACAGAACCATTCAAGTTTGAAATACAGAAAAGCACAGAAATTAACCATACGAAAATAAATAAATATGCCTTTTCTGTCACTTAAAAAGTATTTGATTTTTAATATACTTAAAAGAATCATAATATATCTAGAGATACCTTTACCATTTTTCCAATTGACTGATGTTTTTAATACTCTGGAGGACGTTACGAACATCTAACAAAATGTCTGACTAGACTGTTCTACATGAATAGAGTATGCTAATTGGTGAAGCACACACATTTTGGTGGCTAAATTTCTTCTCCCTGAATTGGAAGTCCTTAAACTCCTTTGAGGATTTCTTAATTATCTTCTTTTCTATGAGAGCTTCATGAATAATCTTAAAATAATAGGTTAAGTATAATAGCAATATGTTATCTAATCTGCTTTAAGAAAATTTATTTATTTACCATTTTCCCTCAGAATTGACTTTTGGTGGAGTTAAACTGCTTCTGGAAAAAAACATGAAAAGAATGGTTTTTACTGTAGGCAAAAGTTTTAATGGACTGTTCTCATTATCTAGGGGTTTAAAATTTTCCCGTTCCTTACATTTTTATTTTTTTAGAAGTAAGAAATTGTTTCCATCTTTCAAATGTGTAAGTTAGATTCTTATCTAAATTAATGGACACTTGTAAACAAAACTTCTGATTGTTGAAAACATGGCTGTGACAGTTCATGTAGAGGCTTCTAAAATATTTATTTCTGTAATTGTTCTTTCTAATGATATGAAAACCTTTAAAGAGTTCTTAGCAAATATTTATGAAGTTTATAGTCTATGTAATATAGCATCTATATCCATAGTCTATAGAGGGATGATATACTTATTAATTTAAAATATTTTTTAATTGCCAGTTTATTTTCTGTGACATTTTTCTTCAAGGTGGTGCATTTAAAGACATCCTTTGGAAATATAATGAGGCTTTAAATAGAGCTCATTTTAAATTAATGGTTCTATACCATCGAGTATAAATTGTATTCTGAGCACTTGAAAACCAGGTGTCTCTTTTTTTCTTTTTTAAAGAGAGGGAGAGAAACATCAGTGTATGGTTGCCTCTCACTGCGTCCCCCTCCAGGGATCTGGCCTGTAACCCAGGCATGTGCCCTGACTGGGAATTGAACCAGCGAACCCTTTGGTTCCTATGATGGCACTCAATCCACTGAGCCACACTAGCAAGGGCTCAAGTATCTTCTATTTATTTTATTTTATTGTTAATCCTCACCCGAGAACATTTCTTCATTGCTTTTAAGAATTTTATTATATTTTTTTAGAGAGAGGGGAAGAGAGGGACAAAAAGAGGGAGAGAAACATCTTTTGTATGAGAGAGACATTGACCGGTTGCCTCTTGCACACCTTTGGCCTGGGGCCTGGCCTGCAACTCACGCATGTGCCCTGTGATTTTTACCCACAATCTTCCACTTAGAGTAAGATGCTCCAACTAACTGAGCCACAGTGGCCAAGGGAAAAAATCAGGTGTCTTTTAAATTGGTGGTTACAAAATAGTTGTGGGGTTGTCAAGTACAGCATAGGGAATATAGTCAATTGTTATAATTAACCATGTATGGTGTCAGATGGGTACTGGATTTATCAGGATAATCACTTTGTAAGTTATGTACATGTCTGATCACTAGGTTGTACACCTGAAACTAATATAATAGTATACATCAATGTAATAAAAAATATAAATTATTTTTTAAAAGAAAATTAGGTATCTGTTTGTTGTTATGTGGATGTTTTCATTTCTAGGGATGCTTGGAGTTCACTGGGTGATATGACCAAAGAGGAAGCCATGATTGCATATGTTGAAGAAATGAAAAAGGTAGGAAAAATAATTTACAGAAGAAAATAAAAAAATATTCAGAGCGATTCTAATTTAATTTGGTTATTAGGCAAATTAGTTGCTTTGTTTTAAGGAACGAGGAGATTGTAATATATTAAAAGATGGGATCTAGATATTTGAATTTATTAGGGATTTATCTGTCATCAGAGATCATCTTTAGGTAAGTGTTTTTCCATATGTAATATTGGGGTGACATGACATTTTATTCCTTTTTTTTTCCTTTTTCCTGTCTTTCTGTATAAGTTCACTTTTGAAGAAAGTGTATAAATATGAGTATTTCAAAATATTGACATCCCTTACTCAGGAATCTGAAAAGTACCTGGACTATCTTAAAAGCATTCTGCTTTGGAATTTTTTTATGTAGTAGAAATAGTTAACAAGACTGCCAACGATGGTCTCACACACCTTTTGACTCATAAATTGAGATATTACCATCCCTGTTCCTCAGTAGCAAGCATTTTTCTGGCCATGTAAAGATCTTAGAAACAGAATAAGGATGCTTTTAGTCTCTCTAGTAACAACTAAAAAGTGCATCTCTTATAAACTAGCTCTTTCAAGTCTGTTCAGGGCATTGCTTAGAGGAGCAGACTTATGAAGAAATCATAGATTTAAAAGATGGACTTAGTGCCATTTTATAAAGGACCATTTTTATGTTGGAGATGGATGAGAAGATGTGAAATCTAGGTCTGTTATAATCTTAAATAAATTATCTTTGAACATAAAATCTGTAAAAAATATTTTTTTGCCATGTGTTTTGACAGTATTAATCTGTATAGTAATTTCAATTTAGTAGATTCAAAATAGTTTTCGTTTTGTTTAATCACATCTATACTGCTCAAAATTGTGTCCTTTGTTACATTTTCACAATTTTTTCAGTCAACTTTGTTTATAACAGGACAGAGTTTGGTTCTTTTGGCTGTTAACTATATCAGTAACACAACAACAAAGGAGCCTTTCAGAAGCAGAGAAAGAAAGAGAATCTACAGCCTTTTTGCTTTGATAACTATTTCTTTTTACCTTAAATATCATTATAATTTTAGGACACACCTCAGTAACGTAAAGCTGAATTGACACATTAAGTAAAATGTACTCATTTTTCATACTGAGTTTTATTAATACATGGTGTAACCACAGTTTAAAGAGGGAGTAGGGATGAAACAATGTGTTCCACTTTTTTTTTTTCCCCAAGAAAGATTAAAACTATACTGCTGCCTTTTAGCTGTCTTAAAATTCTTTCACTGTGCCTATAGATTTCTGTAACTACTTCTGTAATTAAAAGAAGACACCAACTGCTCTGGCTGGGTAGCTCAGCTGGTTAGATCACCATCTCAATGCACCAAGGTTTCGGGTTCAATCTGGTTAGAGCACATACAAGAAGCAACCAATGAACAGAATGAGTAGGTTAACAGAAGTTGATGTTTCTCTCTCTTTCTCTTTCAAATAAAAAAAAAAGAATACACCATGTATTTTTACTGAGACTTTAAGATTTTCATTTCATACTGTGAATATAATACATTTTGCAGGAAACTTTTATAGATTAACTAAAATATTAAATATGCAGATTGAAAATTTGATTAGTGTTTTCAGTTATTTTCAGGGTTTAGCTTTGTGAACATCAGTAGATAAAATACATCCTTCCAAATAATCGTGTGGGGGTAGTACATTACACCAAAGATTTCATAACTGAATTGGAGGCTTATTAAAATAACAATAATTTACTAACTGAAGCAGTCATTAAATTATATTCTTAAATATAGTTCACGAATCACTGAACTGTTGCTCTTTAGAATTACACTTTTAGTATACATTTCATTGCATGCCTTTGTGTTTAGGGTTTTAAGGAACCTTATTAATTTTATTTATATGTTATAATAGGTAATGATTTATAGAAAATTGCTTTTCATAATTTATAAACTGTTCAGTGAAATATCATCAAAAAAGTTGCTGGAATAAAAAATTATTTTAAAATAGTTTAATAGAATTTTAGCTTTGAGGGATGGAATAATGTAGTTTGGGGTGAATAATTCACATTTCTATACTATAGTTGATTTTGATTTATAGTCAAAGGGAAATATAAAATTTTGTTTTCTGTACAATTTTACAGGCTTTCTTAAGGGGATTTCCAGAAAATTAGCCAATACTTGAGTAATGTGCATTATGTCTATTGAGCTTAAAGAGAGATCAGTGTATGTTCCACTAGTTGATGGACCCCTAGTTGATGCCTAAAACTGCAGATGGTACTGAAACGTACCTATACTGTGTTTTTTTCCTGTATGTACATACCTTTTCACTTGAAGCAATTTATAGCTTCTCTTTTGGCATATTGCTTTGATATCAGTTACCAGTCGATGGCTATTTATTTGAATCCTTTTCAGTTAATGTACCTTGTTCTTTTAATTCGATTATATATTGGCCCACAGTTATAAAGGTGTCTGAAAGTAATTATTAGTTCCTACTTTTAGAAATGACATCATAGTTAAAGAACAAACAATTTTATACTAACCCAACAGTTTTCTATTTTATTTAACATTGGTGCTCTTAGGTTGTCATTTATTTTATTTTTCTTTATTGGTTTGATAGAGAGAGAGGGAGAGAGATCTACTTGTTGTTCCACTTATTTATGCATTCATTGGTTGATTCTTATATGTGCCCTGACTACGGACTGAACCCACAATTTTGACGTATCGGGACAATGCTCTAACCAACTGAGCTACCCGGCCATGGCCTCATGCCCGTTGTTTTTAATGCACACTTTATAGATCATTGTACAAAGTTTTACATGAAACTTATGTGAAATAGTTTTTAAAATGGGGACACTTTGAGTCTTTAATATACTTCAAACTTTTCTAGGAGGTTATATGTGTTAAGTATGTATTAATACAGATACTTTAGGAGTCTATAAAGGAACCTCATGTCTCATTTATCAATACATAAATTGTAAATGTTATATTATTTTATAGTAATTTAAATCAGATTAATAGTTTGTGATTTCACAGTATCTGTGTTTTTGATTCCAGATTCTTGAAACTATGCCAATGACTGAAAAAGTTGAAGAATTGCTACATGTCATAGGACCATTTTATGAAATTGTAGAGGACAAAAAGAGTGGCAGAAGTTCTGATTTAACTTCAGGTTGGACAATTTTACCTTGTTTTTAACTCCGTAATTTATACATTACACATGCATTAATAGTTATATGTCTTAATTTTTTTTTTTTTACTCTCACATGCCAGTCCGACTGGAGAAAATCTCTAAATACTTAGAAGGTAGGAATAATGAAATCTAATAAAATTGTGTTTAAAATTTATATACCAAAGAATTGTACACAAATTTATGTAACTTACAAGCTTGTCACTCAAGAGTTTTAATTCAAGCAAATGGATTACATAGTTCTAAAATATTATAAACCCTTAAGTTATTGAAACATGATAGGTAGTTCACTTAGCATGTATAAAATTATAACAAAATTATAATTTTATTTTGATGGATTATATTTCCTAATTTGCTTTTGCATTTTATTAGCAATGCCATGGCTGAAATTATTTTCTAGCTAATATTGTTACTATTTTTTTAATCCTCACTAGAAGATATGTTTATTGATTTTCAGAGAGAGAGGAAGGGGGAGAGAGAAAGAGAGACATTGATATAAGAGAGTAACGTCCATCAGTTGCCTCCCATATGCGCCCCGACCTGGGATCGAACCCACAACCTGGGTATGTGCCCTGACCAGGAATTGAACCCGCAACCTTTTGGTGTACAGGATGATGCTCCAACCAACTGAGCCACCCTGCCAGGGCTCTAGTAATTTTAAAGTGCTGTGTTTACAATATGGTTTAACTGTAGCAAGCTAAAAACAAAAGTGAATTCAATTAGTTTGGTTTTTCTTTTTAGAATTCTCTTTTTGTTCTCTGTAAAGAATTGAAAAGTGTATCTTTTACATACTAGCAGGAGTTGAATAATAAGCAGATTTGTTGATGTTAACTTTAAACATTTGCTCTTTAAATTTTTTTAGAAAGCAGTGTGAAATGAACATGAGAGTCATTTTAAGTGAAAAATTATACATATTTTAATATATATGATAACCCCCTTTTTTTCTTGTTATCTCTGTTTTCAAGCCATCTTTTACTAATTGATGGAAATTACAGTGTTTCTGAATAGTAATCGTCCTGTTCTATCATAAGGTCTGCAAGTTGGTGTCTGGCATCACTACTGTGATTGCTTACTGGGCATAATTCTGCACCACACCTTGTATATCTGATTTGCCTAGAGGAGTCAAATGTTATCAGATAGTCTTCCTTAATATACTTGTTGAATTCAGAAAGAATACTGTATGAAGTATTCATACTTTTCTGTTTAAAGTATGTTTTTAGGACACAAAGGGGCATAAATCTAGACCTGCTTTACTAGTGTCCAGCCTACTGACCAGAGGCAGATGTTTAAATAACCAATTATAAAAACAAAGAAATGTGAATAATAATAATAATAGTAATAATAATAATAAAGATTCAGGTTTACAAATCCTTAGGTATAATTTAAAAATTCAAAACACTTGATAAACCAAAATTTTTTTAAATAACTTATTTGATAGTAAAACTTGCCTTGACATGATGAGGGGCAACTAATTGAGGGGCAAACCCTGACCTAAAATGACACAAAGCTATTTTAAGTCTTTATCCTATGTATTTATATGTTTTGCTGAAAAAAAATGTTAATTTTTTTTTAGCCAGAGCTGCCTAGACTCTATTGGTGGTATGTAATATACAGCATATATAGTATATGACCTTTGCAAAATTAGAATATTCTGGATTTTGAATCATACCTGAATCCAAGGTGGTAAGGGGCATGGACATGTAGCATAACATATTTAATCTGTACCATTCTAATGTACATTTAGATTGTTTCCTCTTCTGATCTTCAACAAATGTTACTGAAATTGACCAGGTGTAAATGCCATTTTGATATGTGGAAGAGTATAGTAAGAAATAATATTAAAACTAATTGCTGGACCAAAGGGTATGGGCATTTGACAGGTGTTTGCAATTTTATAAAATATTGCCACATTTCAGGACAGTTTGCAATGTTTACTTTTTTTTTTTAACAAAGCATTTTATGCAAAATAGCCACTTAGGGCCAGTAGAATAGATGTATCTTTTTCACATGGGCTTTTTCAGAATATACACACATAGTAAGTTTTGAAATTAGGAAGTATGAACTGTCCAACATTGTTCTTTTTAAAGATTGTTTTGACTATTCTTGATCCCTTGCATTTCCATATGAATTATAGAATCAGTTGCCAAGTCTTGGCAAAAGTGCCTGCTGGGATTTTGGTAGGAATTGCAGTGAATTAGAGTTCATTTGGGGAAGTATTGTCATATCAATATTATTGCCTTCTAGTTCATTTATTTAGATCTTTAATTCCTTGCAACACTGTTTTGTCATTTTCAGTGTATAATTCTTATACCTTTTTTGTCTAATGTGTTCTTAAGTATTTTATTCTTTTGGGGGCTTTTGTAATTTGAATTGTTTTCTAATTTTATTTTTGGATTGTTTATTGTTAGCTTATAGACATGCAATTGATTTTTATGTATTAACCTTGTATTCCATAATGTCACCAAACTATTTATTAGTTTTAATAGTTTTTGTAGATTTCTTAGGACTTTCTAAATAGAAGAGCATGTCATCTGCAAAAAGAGGTTATTTTACTTATTTCTTTCTAGTCTGGAAGCTCTATTTTTTTTTCTTGCTTAACTGCTCTGGCTAGAACTTCTAGTACAATATTAAATAGAGATGGCAAAAGCAGATATTTCTGTCTTATTCCTTATCTTGGGAGCACAAAATTCAGTCTTTTTATGTTAAGTATGGATGCTAGTTATGAATTTTCTTTATTCCTTTTGTCAGATTGAGGAAATTCTCTTGTATTAATTTCTCCAACATTATTATCATGAGAGTGGTAGATTTTGTCAAACGCTTTTTCTGCTTCTGTTGCAGTAATCATGTAGGTTTTGTCCTTTAGTCTGTGAATATGGTGTGTTGCATTAATTAATTTTTGGATGCGGAGTAATGCTCATTAGTAATTCTCTGTGCTTTCTACAACTCTCATCATAGGACTGTTGTGATGCTGTTTTTTTCTGTTGTCAAGTAGTTTTTGACATTTATCCATTTGATGACTAGTTTGGGGGGCTTCCCTGTTACTTAGATTTGTTGAAGATGTCTGTGAATGGTGGGTGGTTTTGGTTTTTGTGGAAGATTTTTCACCTCTTCTTGAGCATGAACTGGCTCCATCCAACTTAGGAGAGGAAGTGGATGATGTTCATCTTATTTGAGCTCAAGGATTACCATGCACTGAAGAAAGATGTGCTTAGCTTTTTTTCAGTGCACAGAATCTGCAAATGGTGAGAATGAAATTCACTTCTTTTTAAGTAGAGATGGGAAACCGAAGAGTGATGCCTTAATGGAAATGAAGTCAGCAGGATGTGCAGAAAGCCTTAGAAAAGCATTGCTTGTACATGAGGCAACAGCATGTGGAAGTACATGAGATAAACGATAAAGATGTATATGCCTTAATGAAGAGCCTGCAGGTCAAATCCTTACCTGTGGTAAATGATGGTGGAGTTTGTTTGAGAGGACTTCCTTATAGTTGTAATGAGAAAGACATTGTAGATTTCTTTGCAGGACTGAATATAGTAGACATTACTTTTGTGATGGACTACAGAGGGAGAAGAAAAGCAGGAGAAGTCTACGTGCAATTTGAAGAACCATAGATGGCCAACCAGGCCCCACTGAAACACAGGGAAGAAATTGGTAACCAATATTTTGGTTGGTAAGAGAGGAGTTATTGCCAAGCAGAAGGAATGAAGTTTGAACACATGTTGGTTCTCATAAGGAAAAGAAAATGGCATCTCCTAATGCTGAATATATAACTGAGCCAGAAGTGGTCTTTGAAGAACATGAAGTAAATGAGGGTTTTTGACACATGACCACTTTTGAAAGTGAGGAAATAGAATTGCCTAAGAAGATGTCAGGAAAACTTCCAGAGTTGTTGATTTTGGAATTATACCTTCACTACATTTTGTTCACATGAGAAGATTGCTCTTCCAAGCCAGTGTCCAAGACATATAAACTTTGTTCCACTACAGCCTATTAGGATCATCGTGGAATATAGTCCTAGTAGAAAGGCAACTGGAACAGCTGATGTGCACTTTGATACCATAAAGACGCTGTTGCAGCTATGCTCAGAGATCAGTTCCAAGTTCACCATAAGTATGTTGAATTGTTCCTAAATTCATGTCCAAAGGGAAAATAAGACTTCCAGGGACTCCAGATAATAAGGATGAAGCAAGAAGCATTTCATCTGCACATATTTCTTGGATATTGGATATAAAGTTCCAGTTTTTTAGCAGCAATTGCTAGAGAAAGGATTTTGGGATTTGAGGTTAATTGCTTATAAGAAAAAAATTCCATAGTGAACTGCTTAGGAAGTAAAAGGAAAGATTAAGTTTGGGGTTAAATAAACTATAAATTGACATTTTGTTTAAACTTTTTTAGAGTAGGATCTGATTTAAAAATATGGTCTTTATTTTATGATTAAGTCATTTGTTTTCACAGCGAATATGTTATCCTTTGTTAGGACTGCATGTTTTCATTCAGCACTGTCCTTTAAAATCTTTCTCCATTTTGAAAATGATTTGTTTGAGAGCTCTGATCTAAAACTTCCTATGCAATAAAATACTGATTTCTTTTAACCAAACGCACCCCAAAGCAAGGAAAGGTTTCAGACCTTTGAACCGTTATGATTTGGCAGAGTCATTATAATTTTAGGTGTATTTGATGACTTAGGGGTGGGTATTGGGAAATTGCCCTGCCTGGTTTCAGAAGCTATGACACCCCCACCTGCTGCCCATGGCTAAGGCTGAGAGAGTGACCTTGGGACCATAAGCCACTAAGGAGACAAAGCTTATCTCCCTGGCAGGGGTGCTGCCTCTGCCCCTTTTACTTCACCCTGCCTGGTCCCCAGTACTTGATCAGTTAGCCAATGATGGGTAAGATTCCTCAAGGGAGGGATGACCTAAGACAGGCACAATCACGGGGGCCGCAGGGAAGGACTTAGGGGTCTATAGAAAAAGAGGGTGATGGACCCTCTCCCTTGGCTTTGACATAGCCTGAGTCCTCATTCAGTCTGTGAGAAGTCCCCTAATCTCTTGGCTGCCTTACTTCCCCTGCCTGACTTAAGCCTGAAACAATGACAGAGGGCGGTGCAGCCCTGTGCTGGAAAGGGAGAGTTCCCTGGGTGATTAGGCCTAAGAAATACATAAAATCCTGTGAAACCTGCTTTGCTAAAAAGGCTCTCAATTAAATAAAAGTCTGAGCAGGAAATGAGTTTGTTTCCCACAGTTTTATAGCCCCTTAGCTAACAGACCCTGACTCAGAATAAGCCCTCGTAGTTCTTTGTATGCTATCTATTTTTTGATCCTTACTGCCTGACAATGATTAATGAGCTTTACCTGTATTCCTGTGCAAAATGAACCCAATAAAAGCCCATTGAAGAAAAGGCTCTTGGCCCTTCTCCTTTGAGAGATTAGCCACCTTTCCTCCCCAAGCAGATCATGTCTTGGTAGACTTATTCTCATCCATGGTGGCTGGGCAGGGGAGGGGACAGGCAGGAGGCCCTCAGGGTGGAGCCCCCGCACAGGTAGGACTTCGAAAAAAAAAGATTCAAAACAAAAATTAAGTACCACAGCTTAGTGAGTGTAAATGACAGCTATTTGTCGGTATCATATCTTTAGAAATGTTTTGCCTTTTTAAGCCTGTGCTACTGGCATTTACCATTAGTACCTGTATGCTTTAGGAGGGAATTCTAGTCTCAACTTAAAAGTTGTCTGAATACATCCCCCCCACCCCTTTTTTGGTTTTGGGTGAACATTAAGAGTGTTAGTCTTGAAACTGACGTGACATATCAAAACAATCCCACCTGGTAAGGACATTAATGTCCTGGCTGGAATTTAAACCAGCTCTAGATAGGAAAAAATATAAATCCCCTCATTTGCTTTTTCAGTGAGGTAGCACATCCCATATTTTAGAAAAAGTAGGGATACCTTGCTTAAATAAAAATAGCATTTAACATATAATTGTATGAAGGATTTATGGATAAGGCTGTACTTTTGTCATGCTGTGGTAGTACCTTCTGCTTTAATATTAATATAACAGCTTATTATAAAAAGAAAAAAAAGAACGGGTCTGGACCCAGTGATTCTACTTCTGGTTCCAGCGAACCTGGAAATACTGATTTGAAAGAACATATGAACCCCTATGTTTATACCAGTGTTATGTACATGCCATGATTTGGAAGCAGTGCAAGTGCCTGTCAGTATATGAGTAGATAAAAAAAACTGTGGTACAGTTACACAATGGACTACAACTTGGCTGTAAAAAAAAGAGGAAATCTTACTTTTGCAGTAGCATGGATGGACCTGGAGAATATTACGCTAACTCAAATAAGCCAGTCAGAGAAAGACAAATACCATATGATTCACTTGTATGTGGAACCTAATGAACAAAATAAGCAAACAAAAGAGAAACAGATTCATAGATACAGAGAACAGATTGTCAGTTGTTAGAGGGGAGCAGGGGTGGGGGCTGGGTGAAAAATGTAAAAGGATTAAGCGAACAACAACTCATAGGCATGTAACAGTACGGTGACTACCAGAGGGAAGGGGAGTGGGGGGAGGTTAGAAGAGGGTAAAGGGGTGATAAATGATGACAGAAGGAGACTTGA
The DNA here is from genome assembly GCA_004027735.1 of Carollia perspicillata. Lineage (NCBI taxonomy): Eukaryota > Metazoa > Chordata > Mammalia > Chiroptera > Phyllostomidae > Carollia > Carollia perspicillata. Next base: position 12,224 of record PVKM010030432.1, read on the forward strand.
CTTTGGGTGGTGAACACACAATACAATATACAGATGATGTATTATACAATTGTATACTTGAAACAGAATTTCATTAATCAGTGTCCCCTGATAAATTCAATAAAAATTAAAAAGGGAAAAGAATATAGGTCTGACTATTTAAGATGTGTGGAGATTTTGAAATTTAATGTTATTTGTGATGCAGGGAAGCGTCCAAAGTGCATTTGTATAAGTGAAAATATAGAGCCCAAAAGTTTGTGGAGGAAGACTACTCTTTTTGTCAATAACCACTTCAGAGGTCTTTAGTGTCTTAAAGAGTTGATGGGAATTCCCATCAAAATGAGGTCCAGTAACCAACAGCATTGGCATCACTTGCAGAATCTTTTATCAGTCCACACTTACTGATTCAGAATCTACCTTTTAACTAGATCTCAAGTGAATACTATTCATATTAACATTTGAGAAGTTCTAGTGTTTACTCTGAAGATTTGACTTTGGGCAGTAGGACCATTTGAGTTTTTGTTTATTTTATTTTTAAATTAAATTTTTTGGAGTGACATTGGTTAAAATTTGCCTTTTTATTATTTTTATTTTTTTAATATTTATTTCTAGAGAGAGGGGAAGGGAAGGAGAAAGAGAGGGGAGAAGGAGAGGGAGAGAAACATCAATGTGTGGTTGCCTCTCACATTGCCCCCACAGGGACCCTGGCCTGCAACCCAGGCATGTGTCCTGACTGGGAATCGAACTGCGACCCTTTGGTTCACAGGCCGCACTCAATCCACTGAGCTACACCAGCCAGGGCAAAATTTGCCTTTTTAAATGATTGATCACATTAACTGATACTTTTTTTAAAAAAAAGCTTGTTTATAAGACATAATGAATTGTGCAAAAGAAAAGAAATAAGTTGTGCACCTGAAGTCCTAAGGGTAATAAAATGAAAAAAAATTAATGTAATCCAACTATAATATTGATAGGACTGTTGTTAAGGCCAAAAATAATATATTTATGTTTTCAGTGTGCTCACATATAGCAACTGTCTCTTACCATGTGTAAAGATCATTCATCTGTAGCTTTACAGATTTTTTTTTAAACTAGAATTTCTTCCTTTTTAAAGCTTTTTTTTTTTTACGATTTTGTTTATATATTTTTAGAGAAAGGGAAGGGAGGGAGAAAGAGAGGGAGAGAAACATCAATGTGTGGTTGCCTCTTGCACACCTCCTGCTGGGGACCTGGCCCGCAACCCAGGCATGTGCCCTGACTGGGAATCAGACCTGTAGCCTTTTGGTTCCTAGGCTGACACTCAATCCACTGAGCCACACCGGCCAGGGCTATAGCTTTACTATTTTGATTGATGTTAACTTAAAAAAAATTTATCCTTTGCCTTTTCAGAAAGGTTTTAAGGTTGTTTTATTATTTATAGTCAAGGAAAAGAATATTATAGTTATATACAGTATCTGTTTACTTGAAAATTATTCTATTAGTTACTTGTAAATAACAGTGTTATTGTATATTATATCATTAGAGATTAAATGCTCATTTTTGTGTTTTAGATCTTGGTAATGTTCTGACTTCTCCTCCAAATGCCAAAACTGTTAATGGTAAAGCTGAAAGCAGTGATAGTGGAGCTGAATCTGAGGAAGAAGAGGCCCAAGAAGAAGTGAAAGGAGCAGAACAAAGTGATAATGGTAATCTATGGATGATGGGATAATAATTTTACAATTAAATAAGATAAAAGGATATGGAGAGGTTTGGGCTAATTTGACCTTGTATGAGAGTGGTGGAATGTGGATTGCTGACCCTGTAACCAGGCTTGTTGCGGACCAAAAGGCCTATAGAACTAGGGAAAGCCATCCTTATGCCTAGATGGAATACATGTCCACTGAAGACTAACAAGAATATGCGGCTCTTCCAAATGTAATGCCTGAAATGCTGCACTCGAAACATATTCATCTAATGTGTCATTTCCAATATGAATATGCATATGTTACCAAGGACAGAAGACAACCATTCTCTTGTCAAGCATACAGTGGAACCCAGAGAACAGGATATATGCAGAAGTTTTGATGAAGAGGGAACATTGGAATTGGGGGCCTGTATTACGGTATCCTTATCAATAAGAGTACCAGTGATTCTTGGGAAGAATTTTATTTATTTATTTTTACTTTCTATTGTATTTTTCCTCATTACCATTTATCTACTTTATACACCCGCCCCCGCCCCCCTGTAATCACCACACTGTTGTCCATGTCCATGACTCCTTTTCTGTTTTTGCTTGCTCCCTCTTTCCCCTTGACCCCCCCCAGAACCGCCAACCTGCTCTCTGTCTATAAGTCTGTCTCTATTCTGCTTGTTAATCCAGTTTGTTCGTTAGATTCCACATATGAATAGCATCGTAATGCTATTTGTCTTTTTCTGACTGTCTTATTTCAGTTAGTATAATGTTCTCTAGGTCCATCCATGCTGTTGCAAAGGGTAGTATTTTCTTCTTTTTTATGGCTGAGTAGTATTCCATTGTGTAAATGTCCCTTAGTTGTTTCATCCATTCATCTACTAATGGACAAGGGGAGACTGTTTAGAAAGGGGAGGCAGAAAGGCCCTAAAACAAGCTGCACAACCTAATTATGCCTTCCTGTTTCATTAAGGTATGACAATACCTTCTTTGAAGAATTTTTTTTATTGGTTATGTATACCTCTTTGTTCTGCTGGGTCTAGTAGAACAATTTGCCTATGCTGAGAGAGTGTGAAGACCTTGAGAGCTTATCTCTTAAAGGGGGTCTAGAAAACTCACAGAGAACTGAAGCAGTTTTGAAACCAACACAGTTTGTGTGAGTTCTCAGTATATAAAACACTCTTTTTTTAGGAGCACCCAATCTCTGATCCAAGTAGGAAACCCTTCAAAGCGATTATGGTAGGTTGAAGAAATGACTACTTGATATGAGAACATATACAAAGGTTGATCTAATGTGAGCTTTTATGACTCTCTCCATTTTCACATAAAAGATAAGAAAATGATGAAGAAATCCACAGAGCTTAAGAATTTGGAAGTCATTGTCAATAAGGGCTGTGATAAAGACAGCTTTGTTCAGGATGTGCAGAATGCTCTCCATGCCAGGTCTCCCATGAGTGGCACAAGCACTGAGGAAGTCAAACATGTAGATCAAAACTTGGAGCAAACTGGAAAACCTGCTGTCTGCATTCACCAAGGTATTCTCCCAGAATAATTATTTTTCTACCCTCTTTCCTATGAATAAGATATTATTTTTTAAAAAAGATTTTATTTATTTATGTTAGACAGAGTGGAAGGGAGGGAGAAAGAGGGAGAGAAACACCAGTGTGTGGTTGCCTCTTACGCACTTGCTACTGGGGATCTGACTTGGCCAGCAACCCAGGCATGTACCCTGACTGGGAATCGAACCTGTAACCCTTTGGTTTTCAGGCTGGCATGCAATCCACTGAGCCACACCAGCCAGGGCTGAATAAAATATTCTTTTAATAATTTCAGATTATTAGGATCAGTGTGGAGTTTAAAATCTATTCTTCAGTAGTATCTAAGGATTTATTAATTTTACAAGAGTTTAATAGCTTTGAAAAACAGTGAATTAGGGCCAGGGCATTTATGTTTTTAATGTGATTTTTTAATTGTTTTTAAATGGCTTTTAAAACAGTTTTTTGAAGTTTCTATTTTTATTCCTGATTTTTGTAACTTAAATCCCTGATTATATGACCCTTTGTTCTCTAATCATTAAGGTAAGTTATACTCTTCATATCTTAGGGCTCTAGGGGTAAGCATGTAATATGTATGTGGTGAATTATTAACATTATTGCAATTCAGCCAAGAAACCATGAAACATAATTTCTAAGTGTTAACAACCAAACTTGTAATAGTTGCCTCAAAATTTAGACTTCCTAGCTGCTATTCAATTTCCTCTGAAAAGTTATTGAGTTCTGTAAGATTTGATCTGGACAGTGTTTTTCAGTACTTCCATAATAAAATACTTTCATATCTTTTCAAATAAAAATTATCAACTAAATTTAAAGTTTTGGTAAATTAAAAGAAAAAAGGTGTGGCTTGGTAAATCAAATTTTTCTCCCAATATGAAAATAATATATAACTAATAAATTTTGGAAACAGAATAAATGCATTTTTTCCTTCAGATAGAGAATAATTATTCTACCTGGGCATTTATTCATATTTAGATATAAATGATGATCATGTTGAAGATGTTTCAGGAATTCAGCACTTGACAAGTGATTCAGATAGTGAAGTTTACTGTGATTCTATGGAGCAACTTGGACAAGAAGAGGTAAAAATTATATTTAAAAAAATTGGTAAGTTTTCAAAGTGGTATATCAGAATTTGATTCATAATTTATGTTAATACCAGATATACATGCTGTTAATCACTTTGAAAACCTATCTTTAAAATGTTTAAATACTTGTATTTAAATTAATTATGAATTATAAAGTATATTAAATTCCGAAATAGTCAAAATTTAAATATTATAATTCATAATATTTGTCAATATTCTTTTTTAATATATATATATTTAAATTTTATTTAAATTGTTATTCAAGTACAGTTTTCTGTCTTTTACTCCTGTCCCAGTCCACCCACCCAGTGCTCCCCACCTCCTTCCCATTTCCACTCCCATTAGTTTTTCTCCATGTGTCCTTTGTACTTGTTCCTATAATCCCCTCCCTTTTTCCCTGAAATTCCCTCCCCTCTCCCCTCTGGTCACTGTCAGCCTGTATTCTATTTCAATGTCTTTGGTTATATTTTGCTTGCTTGTTTGTTTTGTTGCTTAGCTTCCTGTTAAAGGTGAAATCATATGGTATTTGTCTTTTACGGCCTGGCTTATTTCACTTAGCATAATGCTTTCCAGTTCCATCCATGCTGTTGCATAGGGTAGGAGCTCCTTCTTTCTTTCTGCCACATAGAATTCCATTGTGTATATGTACCATAGTTTTTTGCTCCATTCATTTACTGATGGGCACCTAGGTTGCTTCCAACACTTGGCTATTGTAAATTGTGCTGCTATGAACATTGGGGTGCATAGGTTCTTTTGGAATGGTGTTTCAGGGTTCTTGGGATATAATCC
>PVKM010030433.1:0-16204 GCA_004027735.1 Carollia perspicillata
GTGTGTTTTCACGGGATGGAGACCACGAATACGAAAGGTCTGTAAGGTCTCCACTTTAGGACTCAACTGTATGCTTCATGGTTCTTCGATTTTTGTTTTTAAAATGATACAATTAGCCTGGCACTATAATTTTATGTACATAAATCTTAGTCAAATGATTATCTAATTTAACATAAAATTTTGTGTCGTCAAAAATAAATAATGCTGCAGGTCTTTCACATTATGTATTAATTGTAAAATTTTGCCTTGCTTTATTTTAATGTTTCTTATTAGAGGTAAGGAGTATTTGGGGGAATTAGTGGCTATTGCTCTACATTTAAATAATACTATGATTTTGGCTTTTTTAAATACAATGACTGAATAAGAAATATAGTTTGAGCTTTTGTGGTTAAAATATTTATTGCATTTCTTAATATGTTAGATAAAGCAGATGCAAAAGACGTTGGGAAGAAGAGGAGTAAAAATGGAGAGAAAGAAAAGGAAAAATTCAAGTGGTCGCTTCATGGTTCGAGACCCTCATCAGACGTACAGTACTCTCAACAGTCCCTGTCAGACTGTAAGTGCCCCAGAATAGTAACTGTTTTAGCTCTTCCGTAAAATGCTGGAACTCTTTGCAGCATTGAAACATATCTCCTGTTTAGACATGTCTAAATACACCTGCTTAAGGGTGCCCATCATAGTTAGGCCCTCACATGGGTGTGGATATCAGGGCACAAAAGCTAAGGTTGTCCACGTTCTCACCGCACAACAGCCACGGGAGAAGAGTTTGTATGAAGGAAGACATGTACCAGAAAATCTACATTATATATTAGTGTGTTATTCTACACCAATAAAATATGTTACATATTCTGTATAATATGCATATATAAACACACAATTATATTAGTTGTATAAATAGAAGTATAATTATGGATATACATACATATTAAACACATAGTTACATATCGGCATACATCTCAGTATATGTTCTCTGTATAAATAAATTATAAATATAACATATATAATATTTTAAAGTCTATGTAATGCATATTACATATATCCTTTTGTCAAGACTCTGTATCCCTCACTTTGGCTCATCCATCTTGGTACTTTCAGAATGCAGGTTGTAATTCTCAGCTCACCATTCGTCACTTGGCTGGAAGCACTTCCATTTGCCTCCAGCACTATGTTTTATCTAGTTTTTTTTTCTGTTTTTGTCTTCTTTAATGTATTAATATGCTTTTGTAAGAATATTTTAATAAGTATGGCTTTTTATTTTTACAGAAACTTGTCTGGTGGTTTGTTAGAGAAAAGGGTCACTAGTCATATTTTAAATTCTGTATTAAACATGGTTTCCTTGTATTGATGCCTTAAGCAATCTTTTTTGATAGCAGATGATATAACAGTCCCAAAGTTACCGATAATTCATCCTCATCATGAAAATGACTAAACCTTCCTCAGAGTTTCTTTCCTTGTGAAAGTAAAGGTAGCAATGCCTTTTCTCTACCAAACTGATAGGTAAGGTCAATCTCAAGACACAGAATATGCTCTAGGACTAGGGCCATAGGGTAAAACTGCCTGAGTTCAGAGCTCTGCTCCATTAAAGACACAAAGTCTAATTTTTAAATGTAAAAATATGTTTTCATAACTTTGTTATATTTTACAATTAATCCATTCTAGAGAGATTCTGGTTCACGTCTAATTCATATTTTGTGGCTCTAAAGATACTGTTCTTCAACAAATATCTAATAAAGTTACATATAAGTGCTTGAATTATAGGGGAATAAAAAACCTTTTTAATTAAAAATAAAGATAATGAAGGAAGACATATTCTAATATTTTAGCCAGAATCTTTAAAGAACAAAAGGACACCCAATTAAATATAGAAATGTCAGGGATGTTAAGGAACACGTAAATAAGTAAGTGATCCTCCTAAGCCAATTCTACAAGCCTCAAACGTTCCAAGCTAAGTCATTTAAGTTTTCCTTCTTTGTGGGATGATGCATTTATATGTTTTCTTTATTCTTGAAACGACATAAGAACTCCTGATTACTTTAAGTTTAAACTCAAGGTTTTTACTGATGAAAGCTAAGAACTGTCACAATGTTAAACTCATCCCTTTGAACATGATTATTTGCAGACCATTCTAAGTTACACTGACCGATGACTATGTGATGTTATCACTAAGTGTATGTGATAACATTTTACAATAAAATAAAATGATTTGTGAGCAATTAAATGGTACTGTTATCAAGGTAAAGTCAATGAGATATTTTATATCACGAAGGCACATTTGAGATTTAACATTTATTAAATATGTTTAGAATATGTACCTTTTTATTCACCAGCAAAAATAAGACATTTCATCCTAATTCTTTAACCTTGAATTCTGTTTTACTATTTATTAAGGAACGACCTACACTGACGGACCCCTTTTGACTCAAATTCCCATGGCGCGATACGTTTGATTTTGCAGGTTCTTCAGCGATACAGGTCCCTCACATGGTCGTCTATGCTACCTTCACGCCTCTCTATTTGTTTGAGAAGAAGATCTTTTTATTAGAAGAAATGGTACGTTCTCCGGGCCAGGAAGCGCAGTATCACTTACGGGGTGTATGTGTGTATGTGTGTGTGTGATTCCTTCTCATGATAAAAGGTGTACCAGAATTCAATTAAAATTCTATCACAGAATTTTAGTCCCCTTATCTTTAAGACAAGGCACTTAGACACAAGGACTTAGAACATCAAAGTGATCTTCAATGACTGCGATGGCTCCGTTTTTTTTAAAGTACAGACACCCATTTTATCAGTTCTTTCCAGTATAAGCAAAATAAAAAGACGTAAATTATGTATTTTAGTAAAAATCATGTAAGTCATTTCTAAATAATTATAAATCGCCTTTTTGAAAACAGCTTGTACATATTTTCTTAACATATGATTGGAATTAATTCACATCCAGACCTGGTAAACCACAGCTACTACCACAATGTATCTTAAAATAGTACATACAAAAAAATGTTAACTGCTTTTTCCTTATAAATTTGACAGCTTACAGGAACTTTAGGAAGTATGTACCAAGAGAATGAAATTAAAATAGTTACAGTATTGACACCTAGCCTAAGCAAGATTGACATTTTAGTACATATTCTTTGATTTCTTTCATCTGTGCATATAGTCAGTGTGTACATATGTATACTTTTTTTGCATAGTACAGTTCAATTTTATGTTCTTTTGGAATCTGGCTTTGCAGTGTATCATTAACATTTTTCCACAACGTTAAACATTTGGCAACACAATATTTAGTAGTTGCAGGGGATGTACGGGTTTCTCATATTTTTAAATTTTATGTTTCGTTCTTGGACATAAAAATTATTTCTCTCCTCTTATAAAGAGTAATCACCACCAGATTACTCTTCAATTTACTTTGACAAATGCCCTAATGCATTTGGGACCTATTGAATCCTAACCCTTTGGGAGACTTCCAGACATTTAGCACTGTGTTTCCAAACCTCCATAAGGTTCTGAAGCCACTACATTATAGGGTAAGACCAGCTGGCACAATGGTGTACATGGACCCAGAGTATCCACAGGCCATTGGCTCCAGGACTCCCCACAGACACCAAATTCCAAGGATGCTTAAGCCCCTTGAATAAAAATGGTGTAGCATTTGCATAGAATCTATGCACATCCTTCTGCATATTTTAAATCATCTCTAGACTACTTATAACACCTAGCTCTGTACAAATGCCATGTAAATAGTTGTCATACTGTATTGTTAAGGGAATCATGACAAGGGGAAAGAAGTCTTTACCTGCTCAGCACAGCCACAGGCATGGTAGGTAGGCCTCACTCTATAGTGCATGTTAGCAACAGAGTAAAATTTTCCCTATTATTTCAAAGCCAGAAATATTAGTTCAGAAATATTAGTTCAGAAATATTGCATGTTAGACATAAAATGAAGCATGAGAAAGTGGCTCGCATACCTTAAACCAAGCTTGTGCCTTTGTGGGTGATTCGAACAACGCAGTAGTTACTAAGACCAAGCTTAACTATTTCACACAATATCTTACCTTTTCAAAATGTGGTCAATTGTTTTGTTTTTCAATGCTTGACAGCTCAAAAGTGAAAATTAAGTTGACCACAACTTTTGTTTCAATTGTAAGAAGGAACTGAGGGTTTTACTAAATTTTATAAATCGTAAACTGTCTGGAAAATATGCAGCTTATAAATATTACTTGAAGTATGACTTTTATTTTTGCTATTACTTCAATATAAATTTTATTGCAATATAATTTTTTGTAACTGTAACTGAGGCATTGTCTTTTTGAATAGCACCAATAAATTCTATCATAAATTCCCATTAAAAGGATTACTTTCAAATATTGGGAAATTTCTAAAATCTGACAGGATTAAATCTGTAGAAAAAAAGGTTTAGACTTTAGAATATCCATACAAATAGTTGTTAAGCTGCTATAAGGCATAATTTCAGAGTTTCTGATATAATTTTCAATAAATTACTAACATTCACAAAAGGGATAAAGGGGATGTGACAATTTTACCTACTTTTCAATTAGTCCTTTTTTTAAACATCAAGTCACTCTCTTTTATTTTGAATATTTGGAACACTTTTAAATGGCTCATTTGGACTCAGGAGAACCCTGATTAACTCCTTCTTATGATCATTAATTGTTATAATGATTAGTTAATCCCTGGATTCAGGAGGAACTCTCCTTTCTCACCAGTGTCTGCTCCTGTTTTGTGCCTCCCTGAAGTTTAGACTGAGCTATAGAAAAAGTCCCACGGGTGAGGCACGTTCTAGCCGAGGCCATCGAATAATTTGGAATAGGCTGAAAGTTGGGTTTCTGGACCTAATGGCAGCTTATACATTTGCCTTTCAAGCATTTCTATTCACACAGGAATGTGAGTAGCTCCCTCTGTCTATTTTGTACCTGCCAGTTCATGCTTCTCAGTCCCTGCACATTTTCCCTATTCATCCCAGTTGGTAACCCTCCAAATGATCTCCATACCTGAGATTCTGTTTCTGTTCTGGTTCACTTAGTTTGTTTTTGGAAATGGAATAGCCGAAGGACTCACATGCACAACCCATGGACATGAAACAAGGGAGTGATTCCTGGAAGGAAGAGGGGTACTGGGTAGACGGGGGCAAAGGGGAAAAGAATGGGACAACTGTAATAGCATAATCAATAAAATATATTTAAAAAGATAAATAAAATTTAAAGTAGAAAAGTAAAACAATGAAAACGAAATGTGACTAGAAATAATGCAAAAATCACTAGGAAGAAACACAGTTATTCGTAAAACTGATTTAGTGCAATTGATATTTTATTTGATTTTAACTGTTCCAACATTTAGACTGAGCATCAGTGTTTGATTACAGTATAGATTCCTTTAATTTTCACATGCTTCTTGATTTCCTACAGCGTTTTTCAGCCAGCAGTCACTAACGAAGTACTGCTTCAGTATTATTCGGGATGGCTTGGGAGACCTGAATGGTGGGATACGGAAAGCACACACGTGGGAAGCAGGAGCCAGGGCAGCCTGTATCACCAGTCCTCCTATGAATGGCTCCATTGTCCGGAGGCACCCGGGGATTTCCTGTGGGGAGCGCTGCTGGCGACGGAGGGTGTGAGCTGGAGCCCAGGCAGCTGCTTAGCTTCTCACCTCATTGACCTGACATGCTCAGTCACTCTCTTTGCAGTGAATTTTGTCAACATTATTTAGCAACTGCTAGAGATTAAAACACACATGCATACACACACACCCACACACACACACACACAAACAAACTTTTTATTAAGTACCTATATCAAAGTTTTAACCCGTAAACATAATGACTGATTAATTTTGGACCAAAACAAATGTGCTAAGAGTTTTGCAATCTCATGGACTCAAACTTTTAGAACGCAAAAGTAGCTTATAGTGCCAGTCTCTCATTTTGTGAATAAAGAAATGGGGTCCCAGAAAAAAATGAAAAGATTTTAGGAGATACAAATGGTGATAGTGCTTATGTTAAGAGAGGTGGAAATACAGCTGGTTATTTTTCCCTTGATTACTGCTACATCTCTATAGTGCCGATAGTATTTTTACGATGATAGAAAGTACTATTTTACATGCATGAGGCCATGGCAAGCATCCTTTCAAATCTGCTTTCTGCCTGTTAGACCACTTCTGCTGAGAAGCTGAGAGAATACGGCCTGTCTCACATCTGCAGCCATCCCATGCTGGTGACCAGAACCAGGTCCTGCCCTCTTGTAGCTCCCCCCAAACCACCCACCGTGCCTCCCTGGAAACTCTTTCGTCAAAAAAGGGAAACCGTGATAACAGACGAACCTCAAGGTATGGTTTATGTGGTCTGGTAATCTTTCTGATCACTACTTCTTTATATGGAAGCCTCATACTTGCGTTGGTCATGAAACCACCCGGCATTACACCTAAAGCCTTCATTTAATTTTCTGTCTGCTTTGAAAAGTACATGATTGTCTAACCACTACGATGCATGCCCGAAACTGATACCAAGTAATAGTGAATGTGAAAAGAAAATAAATGTCCTTTTTATCAAATGGAAACAAATTTACATCCGAATTTTATATCCTTAAAGGATTAATTCTCCGCAGAAGGCAAGCAATTTGGTTCATGTCTAAACTGACCAGATATGTCAAAGCCACTCTCTGGGCGATGGCATTTTGACTATTACGGTGGTAGAGAAGTGGTCTGCAGTAAATAATATGGAAACTTAGGTGGCATGGGCTAGGCCACTGTCACGAGCTTCTGCTGTGGAAATCACTGTAGGGGACACAGCCTTTGACAGAACTGGTTTCTACTTAGGAATCGAACTCCTGTCCTGGATCGCCTCCTACATAAATATTGTCGCCTGGCGGCCTCACGAGTGGCAGTTACCCTCAGGAATCAGTAGAGTCGCTCTGGCTGAGAGGGGGCCAGGGGAACAGTTCCCGCCTTGATAGATTCTCTCGGTTCACTTCTGAATCCTGCCCCCCCGGGCCTATCTAAATCTTCAGTCCCTCAGTACTTTTCTTTAAAAGTCTTCATTGTTCCTCCATGTTTCATGACACCAACTCTGAATGGAAGAGGAAACAAGATGGCAGGAGAGGCGATGAAGGCGACCATAAATAAAAAATCAATTTTACAGCAGAAGCACAGACATAAGAAGATGAAATTAAAGCACAAATGATTTAACAATTACGACTTAGCAGAATAACTCATCATTTGTGTATGTTTCAATATAAGTAGCCTTTCCATAGCTCCTTTAGCACTTGTAATATTTTTATCAAGGATGCTAAAAAACTGGAGTGCTATGATATGTATACATATATATATTTCAAAAAACTTAAATTATGTTTAATAACAATAGCTTTTTGTCATTTCTGGGTGCTCATTTTCTTGTTTCTGTGTTTCCTCGCTTTGTCTTTTCTAACACCTCATTATTGTCTGAGTGTATTCACATTCCAGGGGTTATTGCATTAGGGGCTGTGTTGACAGCCCGTCACTGAATGAACAAGGAAAGCAAAGCCACAATGAATGCACCTAGGCGCTAATTTATGGAAGGCCTCCCAGTGAAGCTTGTAAATACACTTCAAACATTCAGTCCCATGAGCCATGCATGACGCAAACCTCCCTCGGTGGCGATGCTTTGTGTGTCCCCCTGCTGCCAGCTCAAGCATGGCAGAGTCCTCATTGTAGCTGCACACAGAGGCACATCTCAGACACAGTGTCATACGTGCATCTCAGCCTAAACCTGCGACAGCCACATGTACTGAACTACATGCCTGCTCCTTACAATCTACTTCTAACCATAATGGCCCCACTTTTAAAACAGAAATGACAACTAATGACCACATAACCATGCTTTCTGCCTACATTCATACAGCCAGGACAGCTGGCAGCAGAGATTTCTCTAGCACAGAATGTTTTATTCTTGCCAGAAAAGAACAAAGAATAAAGAATATTATCTGGTTTGGGCGTGGAGCAGAAATGGTTAATCTGTTCTTTATTTTGACCTATCCGCCTCTCTCCTTTTTGCTAGATTATTTTAGTCATTTTCTTTTACATTCTTTGTGTTTCTGCAATGGGCTACTGGTGCCAAAAAGTACCGAAAGACACTTGAAAGGAAAGAAAATTTTTTACCTTTAAATACGATATTTTAATTAAAAGCGTGGAGACACACTTAAAGCCATCGTTCATTCAGATCATCAAGGAATTGCTGATTGAAAGGAAATATATTAAATGTGCAGGTATTTTCTGATTTCACTCTTGATTGTGGTGTAATCTACATGTGCAATTGCTTCAGTAAGCTGGACAAGTGAACCTAAGGAGTGGCGGGTTTCCACAGCTGTCGTGTCCCACCTCGAGGCTCACCGCATAACTGTCTTTCTTCTCTATACTGGGTTTACTGCTCAGAGTGAAGCTTCACAGGAAGTGGGGAGACAGGTAACGTTACAGGTTACCCTAGAACCAGCACAGAAGACTCACACGTGCCAACACCTCACCTGTTTTCCTGTTAAAACAACCTTCCCTAGTGTTTAATGTCAGTGTTCACATGTTAGTGCAAGAGCTGTGTCCTGTGTGCAGAGAATTCCTTGTAGATCAGCTTCAGACTCCTGTGGGAATATCCACATGGCCTCGACCTACTGTTTTCTTTGCTGCTCGTGACCTTTACTTCGTTACATTTCTGTTCTTCCACTGCTATTCCCCTGTATTGGTCCGCCTTTTCTCTTTATGTCCTGAGCGATTGCATAGGAATTAACTAAGTGAACACCTTTTTCTAGTAAAAGACTTACAGTCATTCCAGTCCATGAAATAGGAGGAGATGCCAAGTGATAGCCCCAGAAGACATTGCTAATGATTTCCATCGATACTTCGTTTCGTGCTGTAACTCTGAAAAGCAACTGAGGAGCAAGCTAAAGAAACCTCACACTGGCATGATTGATAAGCTTTTTCAATTAAAGGAAAACAAACATGTATCCTAGGGCATTCCTATTTAACTGTATTGAGTTAAGGCTGGGTAAATAGTAATCTAATTAGTATTGCATGTCATAGTGGAAGATGGAATAGAAAGTACATCACACTGCCATTTCTTTTTAGAAATAATAATAAAGAAACCTGACCAGTTTATTGAGATATCGAGTCCATTTCTGAATTACAGAATGACTCCACTCACAATTCCAACTGAAACGTAAGTACTTACATTCTTGCCCACAAATGCATCTTGCTCTCGAAAAAAGTATTTTGTGGTTTGTGTGGTTTAAAATAACACTAAATTGGAACATTTTGGGAAAAAAATAATTTAGAAAGTGAAAAATAATTTTAAAAAGTGAAATGTGTGTATAAAATCTATTAAGGGACATTCCCTTGATCTTGTATAGTTTATGCTTTTACTAATTCACCTAATTAACATGTTTTGCTCCCCTTTTATGTGTGAATGTTATGGGCAGAATGTTATATCCTGCTAAATTCACTTGTCGAAGCGCTAGCCACAGTGTGGCTGTTTTTGGAGATAGAGCCTCGAAGGAAGTATGTACGGTTAAATGAGATCCTAAGATTAGTGCCCTCCGAAGGACACAGACCACTTGCTCTCCCCCCCCCGCCCCCTTCTGTCACTGAGGAGAGGTCACGGGAGGACACAGTGAGAAGGTAGCTGTCTGCAACCCAGGAAGAGAGTCCGCCCTAGAAATTGGCCACACTGGCACCCTGATCTCAGACTCAACTTCCAGAACTATGAGAAAACAAATCGCTATTGTCTAAGCAACCCAGGCAACCTGGAAAACTAATTGAAAGCATTATGTTTCACTTGGCGATAGAAAGATAACATACTTGTCTTGCCCCGCAGATGTTAGCTGCTGGGGAAGCCAGATGTATCAGTAAATTATTACAATAAAATATAATAATTTTCATCACAAATGTATGTCCCAAATTCTCCGGCTGTACCTCACAGAATGTGATTTGCAGAAATAGTTAGAAGCCCGAGTACAGGATCCCTGATGTCGGCGATTGTGCAGCTGGTGGCAGAACTTGCCACCGGCCTGTGGGACAGGTGGCCCTCCTCACCGCCCTGTGGGAGGGGTGTGAGTGCCTGAGGCCCCACCCACCCCTCTTCCTGTCTCCCTCACTGATAGCCCAATTTAAAGCTGCACTGCAACTTCAGAGCCACTGCAGAGGCCGTACCTGAGGCCAAAAATTTGAGTCCTCAGGGTCCATCCATGCTGTCGCATAAGGTAAAAATTTTCTCCTTTTTTACAGCCAAGTAGTATTCCATTGTGTAAATGTCCCATGGTTGTTTTATCCACTCATCTACTGATGGACACCTGGGCCGCTTTCAAATCTTGGTGATTGTAATGAACACTGCAATGAACGTAGGGATTCTTATGTTCTTTTGAATTATGAAATAAGCCCGTCAGAGAAAGACAACTAACATATGATCTCACTCATATGTGGAATATAATTAACAAACTGAACCAACATGCAAAATACAGGCAGACTCAGAGATAGGGAGCAGGCTGACAGCTCTGGATGGGGGTCTGGGGGGAGCAGGGATGGAACAAAAAAGAAGAAGTGATGTGATGATTGCAGGGCGAATGGGGTAGGTAGAGATGGAAGAGGGTATAAAGGAGATAAATGAAAACTACAATAAAAATGAGCTATTGGAAAAAGTCCGGGTCAGTTGCTGTGAAGGTGACCGGATGGGTCGCCGCCTGCCCTCTCTGTCCCTCCGCGCTGAGCTGTCCTGTTTCTCCCCAGACTCTGCTCCTTCAAGTTTCATCGGCCAGGCTTCTGGATCAGCCCACAGACTTCAGGTGCCCCGCTTGTTGTGTCAGAATGGGATTTGGGTGTCCAGGCGTTGCTGGGTTTTGCTATCAGTTAGTTCCCATCTGTCTCCAAGGGATGTGTTACTGCTTTAATTATGATACATACCTCTATTTTGCCAGTCCAGTATGATTTTACCGTTATTTCTTTCTGTTTCTGCTGAGACCCCAGTGGGATTGTAGGAGGGAGGAGACCTGCAATGCAATACACTTGTCCTCGGTCTAGTGTCTTGAACCGAGTGTGCATCTCTGGTTGTGATTTCCCACTTCTGCTGCTTCATCTGCATCCCACCTGCCACGGCGCTCCTCTCCTCGCTGCTCCTTACCCATTGGACCCAGAACACATGTTGCCTTTATTCCCCTCTATTTCCTATTCCTTCGAACCAACCGAGCAAGCAAACCCAAAACAACAAGAAAAATACCCCAAATATCTGTGTCTACGATAGATTTTGTAAATGGTTTTATGGAGAGTATGGCTAGGTGGAGGGAGGTATTACATGTTGGTCATGTTTCAGTAACCCAGTTCATTGAAAGAGAGGATTGGGTGCCTCTGCTTTGAAGTCACGGAGCCACTCCACTGTGGGGAATTCCCGTTAGCCTCCCAGCTTCTCCCCGCGTCGGACCATCTCGGCCCCCTTTTCTCCAGGCTGCGCCATCCTCTCCTGTCCAGTTCTCGTCCACAGAGCAGGTTGGTTTTGGTGTTGAGCTGCCTCCTCACAGACTCTGTCCTGGAAGCACTTCTCTCCTTACCCCTCCCTCACTCCTCGACCTAACAAGTAACATGTTCTGCCAAGAAGTTTCCCCAGTGAATGCAGTTCTTGCCCCAAAAGGAATAACCTGTGAAGCTGTTAAAATAATAAGGCTCAGTTTGGCGTTCTTTCTGCATGTCACACCTTCAAATATTTCACAACAATCCCGTACCTCTTAGGTTTCTAGTTGGGTAATAAATAGTGTGTCAATTATTTTCCATTCCCGTTAGACTTTGTGGTCACAAAGCCAATTCTATGTCTATTAGCTCTAAAATGAGCTCCACTTTCTGCTAGTTGGGGCGGAAAGAGTCCTAACTGATGATGCAATATAATATATCAATGAATGACATTAGCTCTATCATCATTGTTGTGATTAATCTGGTAAAAAAAAGTTGTGCTAGGTCAACTACTTGTCTATGTTATGAATATATTAACAGTGTTTTTCTTCCTAAATAGAGCGTACTCAAATGTCCCCTTATTTCCTAGATGAATCATACCGAACATTATTGCTCTGCTGTTTTCTTATGTCAGAGGGACTTCAAGAAACTGTACTTAACTTAATATTCAATGGCCCCAAACTACTGGCCTTTTCTGGAGTGGGTTTGTTTGATTGGTTTAGTTGTAGTTTTAGTTTTGCTTTCAGAGTTCCAATTATGTCTTTATTAATCCTCAGTATGATCGGCTTCTAATCAACTTTTGGTGTGTGGGAAGGAAAGTGTTTTTATTTCAGGTGCCAGCAACCTGAGAAGATGGCAGGCTCATGCCTCCAAAATCATCTTAACATCTCAGCAAAGGCAGAGCTTTTTGTAAGGAGGGAGAGGGAATGCAGAACAAAAAGATCAAGGGGAGAGGGTTGAAAACTTTGTCTCCTCTAAATCTGCTCCTAAATTTGGGGGCAATGAGAAACATCACCACATTTTTTTAAATTAGTTAATGGCTTATATATAATTAGAATAAGGACCTTAGGGATTATATATAGGCTTTACATTTCTAGTGCAACACTGTGATATTTAAATAGTACCTAGGACATAACACGTGCTCAGTAAATGCTAACAAAATGAAAAATATTTTGAGGCATCTAAGGTATTCAGATTTTTTTACTATATTCTATACAATATAGTAGCCACTAACACATGTGACTATGTAAATTTCAGATCATTGATATTAATAAAATTTAAGAAATAAATTCTTTGGCTGTACCAGCCACATATTAAGTTCTCAGTAATCAAATATTCTAAAACCAAATCCAACTCATTTTTATTATATAACGAGGTGGAATTTCCCTGTTCTACTGAAAAAAAGCCAATTGCATTTAAGTGTCCTAATCTGGTAGTCAAACCATTTCAATGAACTTTATTTTATAAACAGAAATTTATGATTTGGTGATGAATGTACAAAAGCTTGTGCTAATGCAGCGATTATAGAAAAACAACATGTTATAGGTCTATTTACAGTAATGAATACGTTAAGATGAATACTGAATTGGTTAAAATAGGGCCTAAATATGTCTGACCTTTCGGCTTTGCTTACTGCTTTAGCACAACAAAATTTCTGTTTTACCTAAACATTAGCACTGATGAATGTTTTGGGTTATTACCTGATAATTAAATCACAAGATCAGATGATTGTTATAAAAACCTGAGAGAGAAAGTTTGTTATTCTTAGAAGGAAAAAGAAAAGAACTGAATACAAACAAAGACACTAAAGAAAGAGGAGAAGGCAGAGGAACAGGAGGGTAAGGAGGAATCCAAATTTACTAAAATCTGAATATGATGATCAGAATAGAAAGAAAGACTATAATTCAGGGTCTAAAGTTTTTAATAGTTCAGAGAATTCCCCAGGCAGCCCACAAGTAGCAATAATAAAAAGGAATAGTGGGTGATATGAGTGGCCTGTATGATGATTATCACTAAAATTATGGTAATTTTTGTGCAGCAATAGACAACAAATACCTGGATAGGTAACTAGATCAAAGAGATTCAGATTTACACTTGAATTTGTACACTTATTTGTACTTCAGGCATCCCTTAATAAAGTTGTAAAAATATAAAAATAGCTAATCGTATGTAAAATGGTTGTAAAAATCAAATAAGAATTCTAGAAACAAGGAATACAATAACTGAAATTAAGAATACATAAGTATTTTTCATCATAGATTAGATACAGCAAAAAAGAGAATTGAAAAAATAGAAAATAGGTCCAAAGATAATATCCAGACCGAAGCATGGAGACCAAAACAAAAGCACAAGTAAACAAAAAAAGAGAGAGAGAAAGGACAGAAGGAAGGGAGGGAGAAAAGAAAAGAGAAAGAGATAAAGAAGTAAAGAAAGAAAGGAAGGAAGGGAGGGAGGAAGGGATGGAGGGAGGAAGGGATGGAGGGAGGAAGGAAGGAGTAAAAGACATATGGGACAAGTTGAAAAATGCCAATATACTTCCAAGTGGATCTCAGGAACAAAGGATAGGGAGATTAGGAAATAATTATATAATATACATACGTGTGTGTGTGTGTATAATCCCAAAAGTACAAAAAAAATCAAGGCGAGATTCAGGAAGTTCTTAAAAAATCTCAAACAATGTAAATATATTTTTAAACACCACCCCGCCCCCCATATCTAGATATATCACAGTAAACCAATGACGAACATAATACAATATTATACATTACTCTAAAGTTAAAGAAATAGTGCTACAAAAATCAACATAGGTGGATGTTATGCACACACAAAATTAGACCAAAGAAGTCTGGTACAAAAAGTACACAGCTTGTTTGTAATTACCCTACCGTTATACATTAAGAAAAGAACCCCAGAAGGCAGTGTATGGCGTTGGAGGTCACAGTCATGGTTTTCTGTGGGCAGGAGTGTTGGCCCTGATCGGGAGCAGCATCTGGCAGGGTTTGGGGGGCACAAGTCATACTCACGTCCCTTGATCTGAATAATGGTGATGTGGCCATGTTTACTTTGCTTTGTGATTTTCTGGCAAGATGTACATTTATGTTTTGTGTACTTTTTTAATGTATTTTATTTAATTTATTTTTTAAATATTTTATTTATTTATTTTTATAGAGGGGAAGGGAGGGAGAAAGAGAAGAAGAGAAACATCAGTGTGTGGTTGCCTCTCACGTGCCCCCTACTGGGGACCTGGCCTGCAACCCAGGCATGTGCCCTGCCGGGGTCTCAAACCCCCAACCCCTGGCTTCACAGGCCAGGACTCAATCCACTGACCCACACGAGCCAGGGCTGAATGGATTTTGGACTTTAATAAAACTTTACTAAAGTTACTGACTGGCTTGCATTATAGCTCACACTTACAATGACCATCAGATAGGGTTTCAGCCTTCTCTTGGATATATTAAAACCCACGATAAGCACATAAGCTGATGAAGAAAAGCAGTCAAAATTTATACCAGAGGTCTCCTCATTGTATGATCTCCCTTTAAAGCCTCTTGACATTAGAGCTAGTTACTTTACCTATTAATGGACTCTACTACGGTTGAAAACATTAGTGATGTCCTTGAAGTCTGACACCTGTAAGGCGCCTGTCACTTCTTTGCATCAGAGAAGGGACACTGAGAACTGGGCAAGGAGGGGAGCGGAGGCGGCACCGGGGGACACATGCGGGCACAGGCCTTTGCAGCGTCAGGCCTTGAGCCGCAGCTTTGCCAGCCACAAAGACCGTGTGCTGCTCTCCTTTGGTTTTTGAAATTTGTTGCTGTTACAAATTTGTAAATCTAGTTTTCCTCAGACTCTCATCTTAATTTAGAGTACATCTTATTTCATATACAAATCTAATAATTTCTATGAAAGTTTTAAGTAAATTCAGCTAGCAGAATTTTAACATACTTGATTGCACTTACAGCATTACCACTGTCTATTTCACTTTTTAAGTAATTTAAATGCCAAAGATTTTAGCAAACAACATCTCTCCATGTGTTAAATCACATTAGAAGCTCAAATAACCAAAATCACGTATGTGTGGAACCTTAATTTTTAATGCATCTTGTTAGTCTTTACAAACCAAAATATTCTTAGGTTTTAATTGAATCATAAACATTAAGTTATATATTTTAAAGACGAATTTGCTGGATTGTATAACATGCTAAATTCTTTCATATGTTATACAACAACTACACAAAATTTCCCTTAAACATAACATTGCAATGTTAATGATTCCTAGTTTTTCTAATTAATTAGATATTTAACGTTACCAGCTCAGGTGATGATCTTACCGTTTCAGATCCTCGTTCATTTTCTCTCAGCTGATTGAGGTCACAGGCTGATCAGTCAGAGGTCGGTACTCGTAAGAACTGAGAGCGAAAGCCACCAGGACAAATTTTCTCGTGATTTAAAGTGCCCCCCGCCCCGCCAGACTTCTAGAACCTCTGTGTCAATGGGGACCACAAATGGTTGGTTTTATAACCTGAACTCCCCAATTTAGTCTCTTTACTTGATTTTCACGTGTCTTCTTTCAGCATTATTACTTGATTTGAGGTGGATTAACTTCTATAGCCCCAGTCCAAGTGACTTTAACACTTCATTGAATTCAAGTAATCTGTTCACTGCTGGATACCGTTACGAGTTTGCTACCATATTTGTTTTATCCGTCAGAGCCAAACACAAAGACATGTGAATGAATGAC
>PVKM010030434.1:0-17283 GCA_004027735.1 Carollia perspicillata
AACCCTGGCTCTGTGGTCTGTAAATCAAGTGCCAAAAACTGCTGCTGAGCCTAGAGAATTCTGTGTGTACGTACCGGTTAAAACACGGGGAAGCAGGGTCAGTGAAATGTTTGTAAGGGTTTGCTCTCGAGAGAGAACCCATGCAAATCCAGCAGAAATACTGCATGCAGCCAGTACATGTCATCTTGTTACACCCATCTGATTTCTGGCAGGAAAGACAGAAAGGGGAAAATATCAAGGCTGTGAAAGCAAAAGAAAAATGCACATGCCAAAAAGATTCCATACAACATTTTCCTAGTCCCTTTTCTCATATAAGATACAGTATAAAAGATACGGTAACACACGGATAACTATTTAACGCTTAGTATTTTGCATTATAAGTAAAACAAAATATTTTGCAAGTGTCCCTACACTAGATAGTCAGTAAGTTCTCTTCTGGTAAACTACAGATACAACCAAGCATGTACAGGGTGGGACATACAGCTACAGGGATGGGAAAGTGTATTCTTGTGTTATTGTTTATCAATTATTATATCATTTTCTAAACAAACAACTGTAAACCTACTTTTGCCCCGCCCTGTATTTTACAAGCAGAACGTGCAGTTAGATCAGAACTTAGAATGTCTGGGTCTAATACGTGTGGTGCTAAACGTGTCACATAAATCGAAGACGACATCTGGCATCCAGTCCCCACTCCATTGCAGGCCGCAGCAGTCAGGAGCGGTTCGCTGAGGCCGGCATCCCCACAGCAGTGGCTGGGGGACGAGCCCAGGTGCGGTTCAGACGCACAGTAAGTGGTTCTGCCGTTTTGCTGCCCCCGGACAACTGAGGCCCGAAGACACAGGGCGGGGCGAAAGCAGCTTCACAGTAGTCGTATGAAAAATAGCACAGTGATCGATACATAGTAATACAAGAGTACATGTTTCACTTACGGCTGTAAACCTCCTTTGGCCCCACTCTGTATTACATGAAAAATTCCAGAGATAAACAGTTCATAAGCTTTGAATTGTGCAGCATTCTGAGCAGCAAGATGAAATCTTGTACCATCCCGACCAGCACGTGACTCTTCCCTCCAGTCGCCTGGCAGCCCTCTCCGGGCCATCAGATTACCTGTCTCCCTGTCCGGCGCCTATGTCCAAGGAGACCTGTCGCAGCCTGATGCTGCGTCACAGTGCCTGTATTATTCACCTCATTTCGTGTCATCTCTCATCATCTCGAGAGTGAGTAGGGTACAAGAATATATTTTGATGGAGAGAGACTACATTCTCAACTTGTATTACAGCATATTATTATAATTATTCTATTTCATTGCTTGTTGTTAACCTCTTACTGTGCCTAATTTATAAACTAAACTTCGCCATGGGTGTGCATGTACTGGAAGAAACACTACATACAGGGTTCAGTACTGTCCCCAGGCATCTCCTGGGTGTCTCCCACAGACAAGGGAGGACTACTGTAACGGATTAGAGCAGCACAATAAAATACAAAGATATATTTCTATTTTATAACATATTAAGATTTTGTCAAGAAGCAATAGACTTATGTATTTTAAATCAGATTACTGTGGAAATGTCTCCATTTCCTACGCATATACTCGTTAAACAGGTATTTTCAATCCCAGGATAAACAACGGTTCTGAGGGAAGTCTCACTTGATGGTTTTTTAATCACATGTGAGTTAGGAACTGACTGTAGCTCTAGTACAGCCTCCTCATAACCCGCTCGGTGTCGAGGGCAACCTGATGTGAGAACCATCAGCACAGCACGAAAGCACTGGAAAAGGGACGTCTGCGTACTTTTAAGGTCAATGACATCATCAGGTAGTGAATTTGCATCTTCCGAGTAAAAAGGGTTAGTAAATACCAAACTGTATTTTCTTAACTAGTCACCAAATCACAGGCTTCTCGAGACGCTGAGAGCCGCGGCGCGGCGCGGCCGGTACCTCTATGGGCGTGCCACAGCACGGGCAGCTCTTCGCGTTCTTCTCCAGCCACTCCTTGCTCTCCATCTCCTCCAGCGCCTTCTGAATCACCCTCTTCCCATACCGCTGCTCCAGGAACCTCCTCGTGGCCTCGTCGGCTTGCAGGTACTCATTCTGTAAGTCTATTAGTTTCTCTAGAAAGTGAAATGGAAAATTAACTTTTATACCACTTTGCACTGCTGATTCCCCTTCCTTCCCATCTCTCTAAACTAAATATGTAAAGTCTGAACAAAGAGGAAAAGAAAATAACCCAAAGTGGAAATGCATACAACAGTGGAAAACAAGTGAAATGTCCAAGGAAATGATTACGTGTGAAAGAACCATTTAATGACACAGTATTCAGTTACTAAAAGCTCGTAGTTAGGATAGCTACAGCTCAGTTAAGATGCCTATTGCAGAATCCAGAAAGAAGGCATATTTAGGTTATAACTAGGTAAAAGGTGAGACACGCACAAGTGACAAAGAACAAAAAGGAACCCTCCAACTAGAAAAGTCAGGCTTGTTCAAGGTGGTAGAGTAACAGGTTACCTTTTCCCTTTGATTTTGACTTACTGATGTGAACATGTTTAGTAGCACACAGTTAGATACAGACCAAACAAAAAAACGCAGAAGTTCAAACCGACACTGGTGCTCCACTAAGTCAGCATCATCCACCATCTGACAATAACAGACACACCCGAGAAACAGAAGCACCTTCGGCTTGAGAGCAAAGACTAGGTGTTCAACTCACTATATTAAAAAAAATCAGTGAGTAAGATTTACCACCACAGCTCCTGCAGTGTCCCTCCTGCCAACTCTTCCCCTCGACACTTACTCTTCAATCTGGCTTCTACTGCTTCATCACTTAAATAGGCAGACATTCCCAAAGGCTCTACTTATAGACAAAGTCTTGTGTTCATAATCCTATTATCTTAATTTTTCAACACGACCAACCAAGGACCCCTGTCGGCAATGCTCCAGTTCCTTTATTAGGCTGCTCTCCTCATAGTTACGGCGCTGGCCATCTGCCGCTGCAGAGCCCGCCTGCACTCCGCCGCCACCCGGGAATGCTTTCTCTGCTGTGCGCATTCCCACGGCTCCACCACCTCTGCTTAGTTACATGTAGCAAACGTGTAACTTTTATTCTGTCATTTTTATTCCTGTAATAATTCAAAACACTTTTTGTGTTCTTAGACATCTTAAAGGACAACTATTTACTGTGCCAATGTTCTCAACATAATAAAGTTGCTTGTATTTCACGTATTTTATATGATAATATCTAACATGTATATAAAAGAGATAGAGAATACTCTGGCTGGTGTGGCTCAGTGGACTGACTGCCAGCCTGCGAACTGGGGGTCGCCGGTTCGATTCCCAGTCAGGGCACATGCCTGGGTTGCGGGCCAGGTCCCCAGTGGGGGGCGTATGGGGGGGCAACCACACACTGGTATTTCTCTTCCTCTCTCTCTCCCTTCCCCTCTAAAAATAAATAAATAAAATCTTAAAAAAAGAGAGAGAGAGAATGAGATGCCAAATTCTGCTGAAGCCCCAATGCCTACCTTCAATTTCTTCCTCAGATGCTGTGAAGCATGTGAAATGTTTAGCCTCTCAATGCTGAGGTTACAGAAATCTAAGTGTTGGTTTACCCTGTGTTGTGCTGAGCTCTCTGTGCCATCTGCCCGGAGCCACTACAAGATTCTACCCCAGGCCCTGAAAGCATCTACTCGTTTTCCTCTCAGGGCACTTCCTTGCAGTAATGACACCCTAACAGTGCCAATTAGTACCTGTAACAATAACGGCAACAATAGTTACCATTTTGCATTTTACACGTATTAAGCCCATTGTTCTGAAATTATCTATGGCAAAGAACTAGTTTTTCTCCCCTACTTTGATTGTATTTTGTAAAGTACAATCCAGAGAATTATTAGAAAAATGAAAGTAAAAATTTCATTTTAAGATCTGTCATAAAACTACTCTGAGACATCCCCATAAAAGTTTCAAATCCTGACCCACAGTTTCCACACGCATGTTCTCCGAGACCAGTGTAACAACTATAAAATTAACTTTTATAGTTAATTAGTTAGTTAATCAGTTAATTAACTAATTAGTTAATTAGTTAACTAATTAGTTAATTATTAGTTAACTAGTTTAACTAATATTATCAGTTAATTAACTATTATTAGTTAATTAACTAATATTATTAGTTAATAGCAACTTTGAGAAGCACTACAACAGAACATGTCTTCCTTACAACAGCCCTTTGAAGCAGCTACCACCATCGTCCCTGTTAGTCTGAGAAAGACTAAGTCACCCAAGTCCAGTTAAATCGATCTCAAGGGCCTGGTTTCCCAACCCTTATCGAGGTCAGGAGTGGCAGACGGGTTTCGCCTCCTGTGCCCGCTCCAGCGGAGGGTGGCTTTCTGGAGGGCCATGTCGAGGAAGATTCCGAGGCTGCCCTGAGCTCGATGAGAAAGCACCTGAGGCCTGATCAGACTGCGTGCCACGGAAACGAGAGGGGCAGCTACGCATCTGCCAACGGGATCTACATTATTTCCTGTTCATGGATAAAAATTACCCTGCCATTCCTTCCTTGGACCGTCCTCCCCTGATCTATGCTTGGTTTGTTTCCTCACTCTCTTGAAGCCTTTACTAAAACCGCCTGGCCAGCGAGGCTTCCCCAGTTTCCCAAAGTAAAAAACCCCAAGCCCCTTCCCCTTCGGAGTATCTCGTACGCTGCCTCTGCTTTATGTTCTCTCCTCCTCGGCACTTACCACCAGCTGATATTCCTATCTATGCTGCTCGCCTTTCTCCTACATTAGACTGTAAGTTGTTAGAGGGCATTTGGTCACTACTGTATCCACAGACGCTAGGACAGTAACTAACACAAAAATATCTTTTGAATGAACACTTCCAAATGGGAAAATGAAGTGGTAAGCTTTGAGGGTTCTGGTGGGGGGTAGGGGTAGCGGAACTGAGCCCACACAGCCACAACTTACCCGCAGTGAGCTTACACGGAGAGACGCCATGGTAGGTCAATCTGCACAAGGTACAAAAGGCAAAATTGCAGCTGGAGCAGATGCCCATGGTGCAGCCAGGCTCCTGCATCACTGGCAACTGGCAGCACGGGCGGGGGCAGTACACCACGTCCGCCATCAGGTCCAGGGTGGACTGGAGAAGCAGCCGGTCATAACGGGCGAATAGCTCTGCTGCCACTAGCTCTTTGACCTGGAGGGAAGTATTTTAAAACATGTACATAAACACAGGTTTGACAATTACCCGACCAGTTCTGATCCTGAGGATATCCTTAGGCGGCCGGTGCAAATCAGACCCACGTAAAGTGAACCCCTCTACCTCACCAAGTCCAACCAAGCGTGGCAAGTCTGGATCTTCCCTAAGAAGGTGGGTACGTGGACCTACGCATTTGTCACAGCTAAGCAAACTCTACACACTAAATAGGTGCACTGATGACTTAATAAATTTTAAAAAATCACACCAAGTAGGCTCTCCTGTGTTAAAGTCTGCAAGTGACTTGGTTAACCGACCCCAGGGATATCCCCCTAGGATCCCAACCTCACACAGACAGGCGAGTGACTGCCCGAGGCGACGGCATCCTAGTAAGCATACGAAGTCAGTCACCAGAGTTACTTTATTCTTTTTCAGCCTTCATCCCTGCCGAGGACTGCCCACTCTACTCTGAGGGCAGCAAAGGGAGCATTTACGTGTGCGTAAACGCTCAAGCGAGACCACAGCATTCCTGGTGGGTACAGGAAACAACCTGTGGGCTGGCTCCAAGGCCTGGGCTGCCCTTGGGCCCTACCGGGGAAGCCTCTGAAGATGTCCCCCTCCGCAAAAGAAGGTGAGGATGCAGCCGTCAGCAAAGAGTTACCTGACCAGGAGTGGCCACCGAAGTACACTTGGGTTCGGGGCAGTTGAGGCACTGAACTTGGCCATCTTTGATCTGAATTTCAAAGTAGTCCTTCAGACAGGCTTTGCAGTACACGTGCCTGCAGTCTAAGAAGTACATGCATTCACTCCCCAGCTTCTCACAGAAACAGATATTGCACAGGAACAATTTACTGTTAAAGCATTTCATCTGCTGCGCTTGATCGAAGTCCAGGATTTCCTGGATCAGACTCGACAGGGATTCCACATCCTGCACAGCCCTCTCATCCACAGCCTCCTCTTGGTCTGCATCACAGCCAGCAGCTCCTCCAAAATCTAGTGCTGTGCTGGTAGAGGCTTCAGCCAGCCTTCTCTGCACTTTTTTCTGAGAACCAATCTTCAGCTCGAAAGGAGAGACAATATTCAGGTAACCTAGGGTCTCTTCCTTAAGGAACTGCATCCAGGCAAACAGGACCACGCTGCCGCGATGCTCCTCCCACAGGTTGTCTAAGTGCTTGCAGAGGGCAGACAGCTAGGAGAAAACACACGAGGGTGCTGGTGAGTTTGGAAAGACCCTCCTTCAACTCCTGATTTCCCTTGCAGTCTTGAAGTTAGGCCCTCACACTTTCTGATGTGATTTTTTTTTTTCCCAACTGCGATACACTGTGCTGCGAAACAGCACAAATATTCTCCCTAGAGCCCTTCTTAAACTATTCAGCAGCATGAGCCACAGAGACAAAGTTAGAAGCAGCTACAGGAAGGGCCATGAAAACAAAAGAGATGAAATGACCTCACAAGATGTAGAACTTGGTTTACGTATGTGCTGCTAAGTTGAGAGCTGCTTCTGTTCTCTGCTTGTCCTTTGCGTGAGTGCTGCTATCCGCCTCATGCAGGAGAAAGAGACCCAGCTCTAAAATGACCTATTTCTACTCCCGTGGAGGCCTAGCCCTGCAGGTGTCTTGCAATACTGGTTAGAAAGAGAATAGTTTAAAGGTTTAAAAATGAATTCTAACTTTCAGTCCTATTAAAAAGCCAACTCATGTGGAAAGAATCAGTAACAGGATCCAATCTCAGAGTCCTTATTATTCAGATTCACAAACTGGTTTTAACTGAGCAATCTGGGCTCACACCAGATCCTGGTTAATGGAAGCAGGCAGACTAGTATTGAGCCAGGACATCATTATAAGCTCTCAACGCGGACTGGCTGACACAGGGAAAATTCACATTTTCCGAGCTAAGCCATGAAAGTTTAAACTATTGCAAGTACTCCACCTTAAAAGCAGTCTTTTCAATTTGAATGACAAATATAACAGAACTTTCCATTACCAATGTGAAATATTTGTTAAGTAGAGCTCAGGAATTATAAGCAGTTTTTCTTTTTTAGGTAAACATCCAAAAATAAGCCTTCCAGATGCAAAACAATTTTGTAAATTTAAATAGCAAATGAACAAAGACTACATTTTCTATTCCTTGCTGCTCACTCAGCCCTACACAGGCAGGAACTGAAACACTTACTGACCAGCTTACGATTGGACAACTAACGCTTTTCCACATTTCCATGAATATACTTTTTAGAAACCGGCTGAAGCTGTAAAATGGGATAAACACCAAAAGGGAAGCTCTGAGCTCTGTTTGGGCCCCCCAAGCCCAATGAAGAAGCCATTCCCCCCCACCCTCTTCTCTGCTCCAGCCCCTTCTCGAAAGAGGCATCCGGGACGCACATCAATGTGAAAAGGGGGAGACGGAAGGAGGAAGAGAGCAAGAAAAAGACTGTGTGTGGAAGAACACTGGGAAGTACAAGGAACCTAGGCCTGCTTCCTTCCATACGCCAACCCTAGTGCAGAAGACAGGTCCACAGACCAACTGCACTAGCAGCAAGTAAAATTCTCACTGCCAAGGAGTCAGGGCCCAGCAACGAACCCCGAGGAGCGTAAGAGACCAGTTAAATGTCCACTACACGCATAAAAAAATTATTTGATAGAAGATCCTACTGTAATTTTAGCTATGTAACATAAAATAATGAACCTCCCTTGTCTCTCCACACCCTCTAAAGCAGGGGTGTCCAACTTTTTGGTGTCTCTGGGCCACACCGGAAAAAGAGTTTTCTTGGAGCAGACATTAAATACACAGACACTAGTGAAAACTGATGAGTGAAAAGAAAAAGGTTTCGAGTAAATTTACGACTTTGTGTTGGGTCACGTTCACAGCCGTCCTGGGCTGCATGTGGCCGACGGGTTGGACACCCCTGCCCTAAAGGCAGCACCAAGTAGACTCTGTTCGGCTGGAATCTGAAACCACCTCCACACACCCAGTTAATCTGTCCTTGTGTGTGCGCGTCCCTACGCATGCAGGGGTGTAAAGTGTCAAGAGCTCCCTTGAGAAATCAGACTACGATAAATATCTACATAACTCAGTCAGCTATCAGTGATGTAAAGGTCACGTAGCGTTGGTACTGGGAAGTGGGAAAACAGTCCACTGTCTAGTGTACACTGCCTCCGGCACAGCTATGAAAATGTAAGGTAATAATCCTTTTATTCCATGTATCATCTTTAAAGTTTAATTCTGGGTTTAAACCTCGACTTTAAGCTCAATTTTATAAAAGCACTCTCGTCTAAAAGATTAGACTGTAGGGGCAGGGGAGAAGGGGGGCTGAAAACTACACGATCAAAAAGGAAAACGGACAAGCTGTTCCTTAAGGTCAGTAACTCTGGCAGCTTTTGCCTTAACATACATCAACCGAGCAATCTTCCTCATGACTTCTAGAAAAGTAGCTGCCGTCGACCCCCCATCTCGCCCAGAACACTTTATATGAGCCACAGTTATGTCTCGGTCAAGACGGTTCACAAGGCTTCGTGAGATATCCACGGGAACCGTATACCTTCCTAGTCGTGTGCAAGCACACCTGTGAGCGATCAGTCAGCAAGTATGTGTTCTTATTAAAAGACCTTTAAAAATAGAAGCACTTATTATGTTTACTGAGGATATTTGTCTGTTTTAACTACATAAGCTCAATTTCAGTCCTCCGAATTATAATTAAATCTTTGCCTTAAGGAATGGATAAGAAACTAAGAAGAAAAGGAAAAATTCCAACATCTAAGGAAAATAAGGAAGACCTTGTAGGTTTTATCACAACACAGATTAAATGGGAAAATAGCAAGAAAAGAAACAATATATTTGATTAGAAATTACTCATGTAATTCATAATAATGAATCATTTGAATTACTGCCATTCCCTTCTAAAATACCAAACAGTTTCAGTTCATTAACATTAGGATTCATGAAGCCAAGGGGGAAAAATTACAAAATCAAAGCCATTTGTTCTTCATGCACTGAAGTCAAGATCAAGGTAGTCTTCAGTTAGAGATGATTTTTAAGTCTCTAAAAATGGAGAGGAGAAATTAAGTTTTGGGTCTAACCTGAGTTGGTGACAGCCATTTGCCACTAAGTGTGAATGAAGGTGGGGAGGAGGATGGATAGTCTGGTGGCAGTTCAAAGTTCAGCACAAGTGGAGGCAGAAAGCAAATGGTGTATTCAAAGCCACCATTCTGGAGACACTCATTTGAATTGCCTGAACCAAAAACAAAGATTAGAAAGGATCAGTTGGTCAATACTTGAGTGTCCATCGCTGTCGAGCAGTGCTCGAGAAGACGTACTGCTTTCGTTGCGGGGATAAAAACCCTCCCCAAAGCACTATTTCCTAATTTTAACTTCACAGCCACCATCTTTTAAAAAAATCTTGTAAGCCCTTAAAAAATCTATTAAGCACCATGAAAGTTATAATGAAGATACACAACTTATTCTTGTATACACTTTTGAGTACAATTCCTAACACTAGTGAGCAACTCATACACGATGTTTTCCTTTGTCGTTGTTTTACGGATGAGGAAAGACACAATGTAAAGGATGTTCATTCCTATCAAAGACCTATGACCTACTCAGACCGCCATGTGTCAACTACCCGTGAACCATCACTGGGACAATCTGTGCCAACACAGTGATCTCAGGCTGGAGGGCAAGATGCCAGACGTAACACTCAACGTTTCGAGTTCATCACACATGCTTTTCAATGCCTTTGTAGTAGAAACATTTGGGAAAGTGTGCATCAAAGTCTTCTGTAAATGTTTTTATTAAATACAGGGGGTTTTTTTTTCCCTCTGAAGCAAAGGGTCACAGAAAAACAGCAAATGTCTCATGCTCATGGTAGTTTAAGTGATTCTGGAAACCACATAATATTAACAACCACCATGGTACTTTAAAGGTTTTCACATACATTATTTCATTTCTTCTATTACCCCCATTTAATAGCCAATGACTCATGGCTGATAAACTTCTAGTTAGAAGATTAGGATGCAGGGGATATGCAGGGCAACACCCCAAGTCCAATGGTCAAAAGGTGGAATCAAACTGAAAACTGTTTACCTCCCAGTTTAATGTTCACTTAAAACAGAAACATGCATTAAATGCCTATAAAAATTAGGTAATAAATAATTTAGGTTTCAGACTCAGAGACACAACAGAGGACAGACTGACAGCTGTCAGAGCAGAGAGAAGGAGGGGGCTGGGTGTAGGGATTAAGCAGTAGGAACTGGTAGTTACAACACAGCCGCAGAGATGGAGATCACGGCACAGGGAACAGTCAATGATATCGAGATAACCATGTACCGGGCCACGTGGGTACTTGGAGCATCAAGGGGACCACCCTGTAAAGTACAGGACTGTCCAACCACTTTGCTGCACATCTGAAACTAACACAGAATAATGCTGAATGTAAACTGTATTTGAAAAATTAAAGAATAATAATTTAGGTTTCACTAAGAAATTGAGAGTAGCCTTTATTTAGAAAAATCAGTTTAAGAGAATATTGTTAACTAACCATTCACGAATATCTTGAAATTTGGTGGCAAATCCAAATAGATCCTGGTTTCTCCACCTTGGACAGATTCTGCTTTTCTGAATTCGTCTCCATCATAAATACTTGCCAGGGCCAGCAATTCATCCTCCTGAGCTTCTCGGTCTTCTGACGACATTTAATTTTCTGAGGAGCTGAAGACAATCATCCAAATCAGTCAAGAATAGAAAAAACTCAGGGTTTGGAAAAGTCGAATGGCACCAAAAAAAAAAAAAAAAGTTCCTCACCAACAATTGCAAAGATTAATCAATATTCTCACTATTCTGCTGAACTAAAAAATGACAGGCATGTCAAGTAGTCTAGCAGCTTTGCAAAAGTAACAGTCGTTTTTCCAAAGAATGTAATGCTTTTAATTGCTGACTTTATCAGTTAGGTATACCCAATTTAGGGGGAAAAGCATAATTTAAAAAATATTTTTAGAAAGGACAAATCACAAATTACTTTGACTTGTCCACTACACCTAGCATCATGTCTTGCCCACAAAAGGAGTCAAAATATATTTGACATACTTTTAAAAAATAAATAAATATTTAAAATCCACAGGAATCTCTAGCGTAGGTCTTCTCAACCTCAGCACTATTGACATTCGGGAACAATTCTTTGTGGTGGGAAGCTGGCCTGCGCACTGTAGGATGTGTAACAGCACCACTGGCTTCGACCCACTAGACGCCAGTGGCATCTCTTCCCCTCAAGAGTTGTGACAATTAAAAATATCTCAACATAGCCTAATGTCCCCAAGGGAAAAAATTACTCCCAGTTTAGAACACCTTGTTCTGGAGAACGTTACAGGCACAGACACTATATAAAAGAGTTAGATAACTGAGGAAGCAGCAAAGTAACATTAAATTTTGGAAATAATACCAGATTTTGTCAAATCAGTTTTAAGGTTTACCATTATTTTAGATAACACAAATATGCTACAATTAAAGTGTGAATCAATGCTTTTTAATCCCAGCAACTTAGAGGTGTACCATAATTTCACATAATTTAAATGTGAAAAAAATATGTAATGGGACCCTATGAAAATTATTTAATAAAATAACAAAAAATTAACATTCTGTCAATTAAAATATTGGGACTATAATTGCATTTGTAAATATGCTCCCTCTTGACCAGAAAAATAAATTGGAATGCACAAAACTTAAAAAGTTAGGACATGGTTTTTCACATTACAAAAGGCGACACTATGAAATTTAGACAAATTCATGTAAAATAATTCCACTTTCAAAAAGTAATTTTGTTCCAGCAGATAATGGTTCTGTTCAAGCTGTACCCCTCAGACAGAGCGACACATTCCGTCCAAGTCGATCAGTACCTGTTGATACCAACCAGAAGAAAAGGATATTGACGGCGCAGTCTATTTCAGTTCAGAGTCTGGAATTCACGCAAATATTCCATTTATTCTCCAGATGGTGGAGCTGAGACTGCTGAAGTTGGAGAAGAGGCCAAGATGTGGAACTCATACTAGAAATACTATAGAAATCCTGCCATCTGCAAAAAACAAACAAACAAAACCCCCACGAAAGATGGTTAGGACCCTCTCCAAATTTAAATTCTGAATTTCCACTACTGCCACTTAAAACCCTAATACACAATCGACCTAATCCACAGCTGCATAATTATTCTAAAACAGCCTAGCCAAGGCTGAAGAGGCGTTTGCGCATGTACCCAGCAAAGACCGCGGTCTTATCTGCCATTTCCAGCCCTGGGAGGAGCTCAGGGCCATTGAGGTCATGAGAAGACAGCATAGCACACACACCCCTTGACAAACATCTGGGGTTGCTGCTCCTTCCCTCTTCTGCTGCGTCTATTTCTTCATTTCCTGTCCCCCTCCAGTCTTTCCTCTCACCTGCTTACGAACTAATCCTGCCAGGGGCACTCCACCTTAGGTTCATTTAAGCATGATAGCAGGGTGTTTAAAACGAAAGCACTCGCATGCCCTGGCTGGTGTGGCCCAGTGGTTGAGCACTGTCCTGGAACCACAAGGCTGCCGGTCCGATTCCCAGTCAGGGCTCATGCCTAGGTTGCAGGTTCATTCCTGGTATGGGCGTGGGCATGGGCCCATGTAACCGCCCCCCCCCCCCCACTTGGGATGGGTACGATCCCTGATATGGATTCCTAATCTGGATGCTTATGAAGGTAGCCAGTCAATGTGCCAATGTGAGAGCACTGATGTTCCTCTCTCTCTCTAAAAAAGCAAATGAAAGTGTCCTCGGGTGAGGATTAAAAAAAAGCACTCACACACGTGCATACACAGGCAAACTTTTCTTTTTATTTTAAGAATCTTTATTTTCCATCAACCTTATTTCCATTCTGTTTAAGAGTGTGTGGAAAAACAGCTTAAGACCACTCAGTAGCTGTTCCCACCCACTCCATGGCCTGCGCAGCGGGGGCTGCAGACCACTCTTCAGCGGCAGGCTGAGCACTCCGGTCTTCCATGGGGAACTGCTGAACAGGCACAGAGGGGCGGTGCTGTCAACAACCTCAGGCTGAGGGGCGGTGAACTCAGGAGCTGAGCAGCCCATTCACCCTGAAATCCCTTGTAGTCACAGCCTTTTCAGTAGTGGCCTGCTCTTCTTGTCAATCTCTTCAGATCTCTGTAGAAGTAGAGATCGGGCATGACTTCCCATGGGTGTTCACGGGACGGTGCCGTGCACGCACAGAACTTCCTGGGCCAGCATTCACATCAGACCCACTGAGTGAGCCCCCTTGCTGTTGCCAGAGATGGCAAAGTCCAAAAGGCCCAGAGGAGGGTCTGTGACACTGAGCAATGGTAGGTAGGTTAACACAGGACACCTCTGTGAAAGGCCGGTGGTTGGTCCTGGGATCAGTGACCACACCTGAAGTCTTGGTGCCCGGAAGGCTGCCTGGATGTGGCTAGCGAAGGTTCCAGGAGTGAAGCGGCTGGCAACAGGAGTGGCTCCAGCGGCAGCAGCAAACTTCGACACAGCTCACTGGCCAGTGTTCCTGGACGATATGACACTGACATCAGCGGGATTTTCAATGGCAATGATGGCATAAGCTGCCAGCAGAAGCTTCTCCGGGTTCTCTTCAAATTTATGATGTAGGTGCCACCATGCTCCCTTTTGTAGCTGTCCTGCTCCATGTGGAAGTCAAGGCTGGGGCCGCCTAAGCGGGTTCCTGCTGCAAGGAACTTGAGGACACTCTCCTCCTTCGTTAGCAGGACATCTAGGGCTCCTGACCTTGTGAAAGTTTCCCTTTAAGTTAATTGGGAACTGAGAACAATGCCATGTGGGTCCCTCTCAGGGTAACAGAGAAAGGCTAACTTCTGTTCTAGATGCTTTAGAGCCAGGCTTCTGGGGGGCGGGGGGCGGGGACTGGGAAGGGTGGCCCATACATGAGCTATGGAGAATCCTATGAACACACCAAAACTATATGCAAAAATGATATAAAACCAGAGTCTCAGATCTATGACTCTCAGATAAGTTAAAAATGAAATTCAGAATCAACTTACACTTACTGAACACTTCCCATGTACTATATTAGGTCCTTTCAAGTTACCTTATGTAATTTTAAACAATTTTACCATATGTGTAGTACCTGTGATGATACGTTAAGCTTCAGTAACAAATTAAGCTTTGTTTCTTCCTGTTTAAACATTTATAAATGGGGTGAGAGGTGAGTTTATAGTTTCTGGTTTTAGGTTACTTTTCTCCACTCATTAGAATCACCCCAGCAATTAAATCAGGTATGGAGAGCTCTCCATGCCCTCCAGGCAGGTCCTATGTGCAGCCGGGATGCAGATCCACTCCAAGCAGCATTTCCCATCAACAGATCCTCTTGACCTACCCCACCAGGCCCCAGCTTCTGAAGCTGCCAAAGGCGTTCCCAGTCCCTTATCTCAGGGCACTGACCTACCTTTCCCTCTGATTCTATCCACTCAGCCTTCCAGACCCAACTCCAAACCCCTAATACATACAGAAATATTTACTTAGATATCATGGCTGTGTTTAAAAATCCAGCAAATTTTTTTACCGTAACTTCCCTGTGGCAATGGTCACACCTCGCTTTGCATTGCAGTAGTTTGCACTTACTTCCCCTCCAATCAGAATCCATAAATTCCTTGAGGGCAAGAATCAAGTCTTTTGCATCTGTGTATTCTCAGCCTCTGCAAGTGCGTTGCATTAGACATTCAAAAAATCAGTCGTGAGTGGTGTGAGCGGCAGAGAGCTGGAATGGGGGCAGAACTCTTAAGGTGCAGTAACTGCTCGGCCACATCCCCTAGAAGCAGGAGGCTGAGTGGGTCGGCACAGCAACAGCAAGAACAGCAACACTTGGTGAGCTCTCACCGTGTGTAAGCCCTTTCAATGCATTAACTGTTATATTCCCACGACCCATGAAGCGAGTCCAATCACTATATCCACTACACGGATGAGAAAACCGACACTTTTAAGTCCTTTTCTGGTCCAAGGTCACGCAGCTAATATGTAACTAAATCTGGGTTCGGACCGCCCTGTTTCTTCACCTGTAAACAGGAACCAGAATAAACCCCGGCGCCCCCAGACAAGAGATCGTTCAGTTTGGCAAACCAGAAACCGCTACATGGCTGAGGCGAGCCCCTTCTCGCCGGGTTTCACCGGGGCCTGGGCAAATCCTTCTCCTTCTCGTCCCCTGCCAAACCGTGGGGACTCCAGATCTGGAGGCAGCCCTGGCTCCGGAATCAGCACGCCGCCGCCGGGGAGTCTCCACCCCTCACCAGCCGGCGTGGAGAGTCCTAGTTCGCGCGACTCACCTACAGCCGGGCAGCAGGCCCAAGCCTCGCTGCCTGCCCCAGCGCTGGGACACAGGGCGCTTTGCGGCCGTGTGGGGTCCCGAAGAAGCGGGCCGTGGACCCTTCCTTTTCTGAGTTCCCCGGGGGGTGGTCTCAGCCGGGCCGGGCTGAGGGGGCGCCCCGTCCAGGGTTCCGGGGGGTCTAAAGCCCACAAAGCAGTCCCGGGCCCCGCAGCCCTTCTCTGTCCCGCGCGCACGGAGCGCGGTCTCCACCGTACCTTCCCGGCCGCCACACCGGGCCGCGCCCGAAAGTCCCGCCCTCCGCCCTAACCTCCAGGCCCCTCACCACCTAACGCCAGACCTGCCTGGAGACGCCCAGCTCAACCTGCGCACCGCCTCTTCCGTCTTAGGAGCTGTCAGCTGAGCCAGACGGATCCGGCTCCGGCAGCCGGGGCGGGAGTAGGGCTCTGCGCAGGCGCTGTGTTCGCCCCGGCTCCTCGGCCGCCCCCCGCAGGCCGAAGGCGGCGCTGCAAGCGAGACCAGCGTCACTCCCACACCGCCTGAGAAAGGACTATGCAAGTGAAGGAGTTTGTGCAAATGCAAAACTGGGACCCTGTCTCCAGCGGGCTCCTTTCAGTAGTTCTGGGATAGAGCCCGGGAATTAGAGTTTCTATCAGTCCCAGAGGCGATTGCGAGGCAGCGGCAGACAACTCCGTTAACAATCCCAGACCTCCTCCTCCACATAGTCTTAAACAAGCCGCCTCTTCCTCCGCTCATCCCCACTACCTCCTTAGAAACGCTCTCCCTCTTTCCGGCTCCTCCACGGTGCAAGTGTTCACTCATGGTTCATTTTACAACAATAATAACTACCACATTTACTGAGCAATTAGGATGCTTCAAGCCCTGTGCAAGAGCTTGATATACATTGTTTATCTCCACTATGACCTTATGATTTAGGCACTATTTGTTATTCGCACTTTATAAATGAGGAGACTGAAACTTAGAGAGGTTCAAAAACTTACCAAAGGGTACATGATTATTAAGAGGCTGCACGGGAATTAAAAGTACATGTTGCCTACCTCATGCCGTATACAAAAATTAACTCAAAGTGTATCAAAGACCTATATGGATAGCTAAAACTAACTATAAAACTCCTAGGAAAAAATGTAGGAGTAAATCTTCATGAACTTGGATTAGGCAAGAGTTTCTTAGATACGACACCAAAACACAAGCAACAACAAAAAAATAGGTAAATTGGATCCATCAAAATTAAAAATGTAACCCTGGCTGGTGTAGCTCAGTGGATTGAGCGTGGGCCTAGGAACGAAAGGCTCCCGGTTCAATTCCCAGTCAGGGCACATGCCTGGGTTGCAGGCCAGTTCCCAGCAGGGGACACATGAGAGGCAACCACACATTGATATTTCTCTCCCTCTCTCCTTCCCTTCCCCTCTAAAGATAAATAAATAAAATCTTAAAAAAAAATTAAAAATGTAAATGTTTTAAAAAACACTATTGCCCTGACCAGTGTGGCTCAAGGTTGCGCGTCATCCCTGCAAAGTGAAAGGTCGCCTGTTTGATTCCCTTTCAGGGTACAGGCCCAGGTTGCGTTCGGTACCCTGTTGAGAAGCATAGGAGAGGCACTCGATTGAAGTTTCTTTCTCATACTGAAGTTTCTCTATCTCTCTTTCTCCCTCCCATCCCCTCTTCTGTAAACAAACAAACAAATAAGTACACATACACTCAAGAAGGTGAAAAGATAACCCACAGAAGAGAAGAAAACATTTGTAAATTATGTATCTGGT
>PVKM010030435.1:0-17258 GCA_004027735.1 Carollia perspicillata
TTAATTAATGTAAGATTTTAACAATAGGGAAAACTGGGTGTGGGGTAGTAGGAACTCTGTACCATCCTTGCAATTTTGCTGTAAATCTAAAATTATCTTAAAATGAAGTTTACTTAAAAGAATACATTTACTAAAACAAGCCTGATTCAAAAGGATGTATATCATATATACTTATTTTTGTAAAAGTCTAAAAAACATTATTCTAATCTCTATTGAGAGAGATTAAACATATTAGCAATTGCCTGTGGTCAAGGATAAAGATTGGGGATTGACTGAAATTGACATGATGAATATTTTGGGTGATAAACTTTTTCTATATATTATTGTCACATCAGTGTGTGTGTGTGTGTGTGTATTTGTCAAAACCCTCCAAACTCTACACTTAAAATGTATGCATTTTATTATAGATAGACTATATATTAATAAAGTACATTTTTAAAAAGAAGAAATAATCCCCTTCTAAACATAGATACTAACAGCATACTGGTACTCCTAGGGATCTATCATGTAAAATTGAGAAGCTATTGATTTATTCCTGCACATATCTTAGATTGTCTTGGCCAATAGCTGACAATTTGCTTCATTTTCCTCAAAACAAAAGGTGTTTTTTATGATTAGAGACTTTTTCTTTTGTGACTTAGTGTTGACCTTTTCCTGATGTGGCTTCTTCCTTTGTGGAAAATGACCCTCTTGGAGAGCCTGGAAATAACAGTTCGTATAACTCAGTGTGCTCTAGAAAATTAAGAGAGTAGAAATAGTAGTTTATGTGGATGAAATATGTATTTCAAACAATATCAAGAGATTCAGACAGACCATTTAATCTTGGGCCTGAAAGCATCTTCAAGTTAATAAGCTGTCAAGAGAGCTATTATTAACTGAGAGCTGAACACCACAGTAAAGCATGGGTCCTGACTCTTTAACTAACTAGAAAAGAACAGCTTTTTAATTGGACTGGATGCTGTTTTGCTAGAGCCACCGGGAAAAAAAAGTCATTATGCCTTGGCAGCAAAATATTTTCTGTCCATACCAATGATCAAGATGAAATAGAAAAATGTTCTTTCCTCTCTTTATAAACCGTTGAAAACTACATGTAGTCATTCGGGTTACATGTGTTTCTTGGTGTCCATGAGGTGCAAAGCAGGACACTAGGTGTGAGGACGCATTGTACTGTTATAAATATGTCTAATGCTTGGTAGAATCCAGATTGATGACAATTTCAAGCAAGAAATTTGTGTTTTATGTTGCCTTGCAGAGCCTGCAAGTGGTCTAGACTTCTGTGTAGACAGGATTTTAATGAGGAAATATTTGCATTGAATAATGGCATATGCTTGAAATATAAAGGTTATACTTGAATAGCAACAGACTTTCTTTTCATAAAAATATTCCAGCCCCATAAACAACTTAACAACGAAGCTGTTCATGTAAATTAGGTAGTAGAATTACCAATGACCTGTATAACATTTATATATCTGCTAAATAATATTATAAGTAAAATGCCTTCTTCTTTTCTATCTCTACTTTCCTCCACTGAAAATAAATTTATACTTAATAAACAAAACAAAATGATAAAATATTTTATTTTGATAATTATCACATTTTTCCTTCTGAGATACTTGCACTCTAAGAAAACTAATGTTCAGAATTTTATTGTGAAATTCTTTTCATTATGATTGATGAGGCATTTATTGATTCAAATCAAACTTCCTCACACATAAAATAAAAATATTTAGTGGTAGTTTTTGAAAAATGACAACTATGTAATCTTGGAATTAGTGCAAAGACATCATTTACTAAATAGAGGCTCAATAAAATGTGAATGCAAGTAAAGTTATCGTTTTTATAAACAGGAAGTTTATACCACATTTGGCAATAGATGTTAGGTTCAGATAAAGTGAATTAACTCAAAATATATTTTTATTTAAATGATCTGCCTAAGATTGAATGCCAAAGTACTGGAAACTATTTTTAGTAGAATGGGAGACAAGGCTATATTTTAAGAGTTGTAAGCACAACTGATAAAGTAAATTGACGAGCTTTCTAATCACTACGGGCATTGGAAGTTCATGCTGTGGCGTCCCCTGCTATCCCAGTTCCAAGTCGTCACAAAGGTGGAGAGAACTAATGACGTAAACACCTCAGTGTATCAAAAGCAGAAATGGAAGGCAAAGCAGAAAGTCCCAAAAAGCTGCGGGTCTGCTGAGCTGTTGGGGATCTGGAAGTAGGGTTGGGAGGGAAAGTTTAACTGTGGAACAAAAACCTGAGAGTGACTCAACATGGGTCAGGGACTGAGAGACACTCACTCTTTGAACCGGGCCTAGGATGGTTCTCTCTGCACATAAAGGAGGCTGAAAAGAGCTAGAAGTGATTGCTGGGTCTTAGATGTATAAAGATGCATTCCAGTAGAGATGATATAATGTAATGGCCTTAGAGCCAAAGCCTGGATCAACTCACCAATACAACAAGAGGTTCTAGAATGAGATCCATAGGGACCAGATGAAGGAAACAAAAGAAATGTTAGACAGACAGTAGATATGATAACAAGTTCTAAGGCTTATTGCAAGCTTATGTGCCCCGAACTGGTCTTAATGCCTTACATTTACTACCTTATTTCATCCTAATACTCCTTATGGGGAGCCCGTGCAGGACCGTACATTCAAGTTGAATCTGCTAAAAAGAAAGTCAGTGAACAATGTTCTGTCACTCCGGATAAGACTAAAACCATAGATCAATTTGAAAATGACTTAGTTAGGGTTTCCTCCCTTCCCTAAAACAAAACAAAACTGTAGAAAAGGATATATTTAAATATATATTAATAGAAATACAGAAATAATGGAACAACAGCTGCTAGACATGAAATGAACCTGTTAACAATCCTGTAAAAGAGAAATATGTTTTAAAATTACAAGATAAAATATGTGGATGAATATAAAATATATTTTGTGTAATACGTATGTTTATGATATACAGTAACATGATATATAATGTATGCATATGTATGAAATGTGTATCTATGTCAGAGAAGCTATTTTCAAATATATACTATATATATATATGAATTCTCCAGAATTAAGAATCCAACAGTATCAAAACCACACATTTTAGATACTCTGCACTGAAACTAAAGCACAAGATACAAAGGAAAAGAATCTCAAAGGATAACTGAGAAAGAGATTGCCTACAACTGCAGGACGGCTAGAAGCACAGCGGTGCTTCATTTGCAGTGGAATAAAACAGTCCTAAAAGCAACAGAATAAAATAGTCTAAGTGCTCAGAGAAAATAACTATTACCTATAATATGTTCAGCTAAATGTACTCAAGAATAAGAACAGAGAACAATAGTTACCACCCAGAGATACATAAAGCCAGAGAAAATAAATGGGATGTGATTAAAAGCAGAGATTCTGTAGCTGGATTGCTGGGTGTGAACGGGGTTCTGCCTCTTTTAGCTCTAAGCGTGGGCAAGTTTCTTCACATTTCTGTTCCCTTGTTTCTCAGTCATCTATAAAATGAGGACAATGCATGCTGCAATACTGTTATGAGGATTAAATGAGTTAGTATAAGCATAGTACTTAAAGTACTGCATGACATGAATAATATTATAGATGCTACATACATATAGTGTCCATATGTGAGTGTATGTGTTCACATACATGTGTAACATGTATAGCATTTGAGAAATTTTAACAACCAACCAACTTTAAAAATTATACTTTTTATGTTAAAAAGTGAGAAGCTACGTGGTAGATTACTGTGAAACAATGAAAAATCTAATAGTAAGAGACAGTGTTTGCAGAGTGCCTAGAAGCATAGAAATGGAGGCAGAGGACCTAGATTTTTGAATTTCCATCTGAATGCCCAAATAACCATGAGGAAGTCAATCTCTCAATGTCTCATTTTGCTTCAGCCAAAAAACAGTGGTGGTAATCATCATCATCATCGTCATCATCATCGTCATCATCATCATCATCTTATTGGACTATTATAAAGATTACTTACAGTTAACAAGATATACACCTGACATATAGTGCAATAAATATATTGACTACATACATACATATATCACATGCATGAACAGGAAAGTTAGAATGTTAAAGGAATGAAAAGCACTTTATGGAATAATACATAAATCAATTCCAATGTTAAAAAAATTTAAAAACATTCTTTATTGTAAACTATTGCACTCATATGAAATAATACTACATTACCATGTATGGAAGAAGACAGAAAGATATAGTTATGAAGGGGGAGAAGGAGGCTATACAATTTTTTAAAAAATTTAAATTCTTTAAATTTTTTAAAAAATTCTAAAAATTCTTTAAAAATTTAAAAAAATTTTTAAAATTCTTTAAAAAATTCTGAAGCAAATACAGCTTCAGATGAAATAATACTGAAATAATACTTCAGGTGAAATAATAACATCTGAAATAATACTTCAGATGAAAAAATACAGCTCATATGGAATATGAATATTTCATATTCCATAAAAATTGAAAAAATAAAATTTTAAATTTTCATATTTCATGTTTCATAAAAATTTTAAATTCTTTTAAATTTT
This sequence comes from Carollia perspicillata, assembly GCA_004027735.1. NCBI lineage: Eukaryota > Metazoa > Chordata > Mammalia > Chiroptera > Phyllostomidae > Carollia > Carollia perspicillata. The sequence goes on from PVKM010030435.1 coordinate 4,556, forward strand.
TAAAAATTCTTTTAAAAATTTAAAAATTCTTTTAAAAATTTTGAAGCAAATACAACAAACTGATATTTTTTATTTAAGCAGTGGATATTTGGTTGTTCATTACATTTCTTTAATTTGTGAATATTAAAATTATTTACTTTAAAAAACACCAAATAAAGCAGAAAATTATCTTTTTCTGTACCTTTTCTGTCTACTCTCAGATTACATTGTAACATTTTCTGAGTAGCAGGAGTACTTTATAATAACAAAATTATTCTAATTCTTCCCACTTGTCTCTTGTATCTTTTTTGTCATTAATTTATACACACATAAATATAAACAAGAATATTATATAAACATCTGTGTATATGTATATGCACGTGATATATACTATGCATATATAATTAAATACATTGTTGCTACTATTATTTTAAACAAAAGGTTATCTGTTAGACAGATCACAAATACGAAAATGAAAGTTTGCATTTTACCTCTGCTGACTTCTCCTGTGATGCTCCTCCATGCAACGTGAAGACTCGAGTCTCAGCTATCTTCCTTCTCTCTGAAGATCTTTTAACATTTCTTGCAAGGCAGGTTTACTAGCAACAAACTCCTTCCATTTTTATTTTTTTGAAAACATCTCTTTCTCCTTCACTTTTGAAGGCTGTAGAATTCTAGATTGGTATGTTTTCCTCAACAAGTTAATTTCACTTCACTTTCTTTTGCTGGTGTAATATCGGAAAAGTTGGATATGATTCGCTTTTGTTCTTCTATAGATAAGTATTTTTCCCTTGTCTTCTTTTCCAGGAATTTTGTTCATAGTCATTTTCTGTAGTGTGAAAATGATATACCTAAGTTTATTTTTATTTTTATTTTTTGGTATTATCTTTTTTGCTCTTCTCTGAGCTTCCTGGGTGTAGTTTTGTGTTTAATATTAATTTAAGGAAATTCTCAGTCATTATTATTTCAACTATTTCTCTTGTTTCTTTCTCTCTTTTTTGTCTTTGTGGTATGTCCACTATGTGTATGATATACCTTTTGTGGCTGGCCCACAGACCTTAGATAACCTTTTTTTCCTCTTAGTCTGTGTTGTCTTTGCTTTTTCAGTTTGGGAGGTTTCTCTTAGTCGATTTTCTCAAGTGAAAAGGTTCTCTCCTCAGCTGTGTCCAGTTTTGTAATAAGACCATCGAAGGGTTTCTTCAAATTCTTTATTTCTATTAACAGTGCTTTTGATCGATAGCATCTCTCTCTCTTTCTCAGGATTTCCTCTTCTCTGCTTATATGCCCCATCTGTTCTTACACACTGTCTACTTAATCCATTAGAGCCCTTAGCATGTTGATCACAGTTACTTTATGTTTGGGTCTGATAATTCCACATACCTGGTCTATCTGACTCTGGCTGTGATGCTTGACCTGTGTCTTCATACTGTGTTTTTACCTTTTATTGTGCCATCATTTCTTCCTGATAGCCAGCCATAATTTGGGTAGATGATATTGTGATATTACACTTAGTACGTACTATTCAGGTTGAGGGGGTGGGACACGTTCTCTGATTCAGTTACTATCTGCTAGTAAATCTGTGCCTCTGGAGCATGAACTCCACAAGGGTGTTTCAGTTTTTTATTTCCCTCCTAAGTTAAGACAGAATGGCCAGCGTGAGCTGGATTTAGCTATTTGCCTTCTTCCACGTGGAAGGCTACAGCTGAATACAGCCCATCTCCCAGGTGAATCAAACTGAAAATATCCCAGCAGGTTAGGCTCCCTTTAATTAGTCTCTCTTTAACTCTTCTGGGGGCGTGGTCTTATTAGGAAGAGTGAGCTCTGGTGTGTTTCAAAGTCGTTGCCTTTCCCCTCCCCCGGGGCCAGATGCATTAGGGGGTTTTTCTCAGATACTCACCGTGAAGGGTTCTCCTGGAATTTTTAACTCACGGAGATGTCCTCGGGGCCCCCAGCAATTCTGCACTGTAGCCGGGTTTTCCTACCTGGCACAGCTCCTGCAGCAGTTTGCTCCAGAGATTCCCTGTTTCGGTAAGCCGTGAGTCCTTGCATTCTCTCTCCATCTTGCAGGGAGAAGGGAGGTGGCAGGAGCTTGGCCTGAGTCCTCTTCTCTCTTTCATATCCAAGACAATTTGTTGGTTTTTAAGGTAGTTCAGCTTTTGCTTGTTGTTAGGGTGGAATGGCAACTTCCAAGCTCTTTGTATGTGGACCCTGAAACTCATTGGTTGATTTTCAAGGACTTTCTCTCAAGTATGTTTTCATATAGAAACAGGCATATTCCAAAGCCTAATGGTTCTTACCTCTGGCCACCTCAGTTTTCTCCTCCTGGCACACAGGGAGCCCAGCGTGAGCTCCTCTCTCCTGCTCTGACAGTGGATGGTGATTCTCAGATTAGAACTGGACATTCTCTCAGCTTTCCCCGCAATGTCTCTTCTGGTCTTTTTACCTGACATCAAATGTCCTTTCTTCAAATATACGGTGATGATGCCTTCCTTCATTTATAAAAATGCACTTACGAATGTTTTTCTGTATACCTTGAGGCTTTGTACATTAAAATGCCCAAAAAGTTAACATAAAAATTTACACAAAAACCCAATGGACCTCAAAGATGCAAAACATTTTAAAAATAGTGTTATAAATATATAGACTTTCTTGTCTTCTTCAGCAAAACGAGGGTTGTAGCAGCACCTCGCTCCTGAGATTGTGCGGGTTAAAAGGATCAGTATCTGTAATGCACAGAATGGTGTCAAGGGCATAGTGTTATAGACCAAATAATTGTAATATAACAATAATGGTAATAATAATAATAATAGTGATGCAATAATGATGACAATAAAAATATAACCATTATTTGATTCTCATCAAAACTATGTAAAAAGGTAGGAGAGTTTACTCAATATTGTGGCCTCTTTTCCACAAGGAACTTGGAATGATAGGCAGTGTCACCCGTCTTTAAGAATCAGACAGCGTGTGAGGACTGGAGAAGGTTTACACAAAGGACTTTAAAGAAACTGCAAGGCTCACAAGCTATCTGGACTTCTCCATGACCTAATAAGATTTTAACATGCATGAAGAAAACAGGTCAATCAGAATTGCATTCCTTAGTCATAGTTGCTGTTACGAAGATATTCAATAGGTTCTGGTAAAAGGATATGAATTTGTCTTGTTATTGCAACTTGCCTATTCTTGCCGTAGAAATAAATATATTTGGGAACCTTCATATTCTGAAATAGGGAACCATGGCATGTGGAAAAGAGGCTGGTCTCTGGTATGTGCTATATAAATGGTAGCTGTTACTTATTTGTTAGACTTATGGATACATTAGTATTATAATTTATATTAACTCCTTTTTTGTGTTTTATTCCCCCCAAATAAATGTCAGATCCTCATCTGATATACTGTAAGTGGTGTGCCTTCTCAGGAAGAATGCGTAAAATAGAAAGTGGGAAGCGCAGCTAGTCTCTGTGGGAGTGTTAGATTTAAGACATCGGCGTTATGATATGATACAAAACGTAAGCTTAGTCAATGTACCTGAACAAAGAGCCAACAGACTGGTCTCTGAGCTAGCAGGGCTGCGCGCTACACTCCTGAGCTTGACAGAATCCCTAGGTGAGCGGGACAACTGTGGACGACAGACGGAGAGTAATTGTCAGCTAAAAACCTCAGTTTACCTCTGGCCTCACATGAAATTTCCTTAATAAAACTTCTGTAGCCTACCTTCTCATAGTGTCATATTTCTCCAAACTTTTGGTAGAACGTTTAGTGAAGTTGTCTTTAAAATATTTACAAATAACAGCTGGTCAGACGAACTGTGGAATACCAACCTGAAATAGTAGAAATCTTGATCATAATTTTTAACAATATACTCATTCTATCTATCTAATCATTAAACATAAAAATGCACACAAATTGCACCTGTCACGTCCAAGGCCCCGTGCTGAGTGGAAGGAACCCCCGAGGCTGAGTAAAGCACCGTAGGTGTAACCAGAGGGTGCAGACAGGTGAACTCATAACCACACAGGCTGTGATGTCAGAAGCAGCTATGGAGGTACACTGGGTGGGGAAAGCAACTTGAAAGTATTAAAAACTGGAATGAGACATAAGCTAATGAGATCCTAAACTATGCTTACATTATTGTTCATGCTTTAGTGAAAAGATAAGAATGAATTCTAATTAGTCTTTCAATTGCTTGGTTTTGAATGTGTTCTTCTAAACTGCTAAAGTGTGCTTAAAAGTCGTTTCCTGCTGCATTAAATTAAAGACGCTTTCTAGTCTTCTTTAAACTATTGAATGTGTTTTAATAAAGTTTTTCTTCTTAGATAATACAAAGGTAAATAGGATCTGAGTTAATGGAAAGGTACAGCCTTTCTGATATTAATCACTTTCAAAGAGCAGTGCGCTCAGCATACCCACACATCTCTGAAATGAAGGCCACAGTTCTCCCCCAGTACTCAAGGCCAGAATGTGACATTTTAGTCATTTCTGAAACCATTCAATTAAATGTCTATAAAGTTATTTCAGTATTGTTTTGTTTTATGTAAGAATTCCTAAGAAAAACTGGATGATAAAGCAAATTTTTAAAGTATATTGTAATTGTTAGTATACAGCTGCAGTTAGTAACTAAATGTTCTGGGTTTTTAGGCCTTGGGTTTTTACTGGCATCACAGTTGATAAAATAGGAACCCATTTATCTCAAAGTTTTAACTCTTGAGTGTCACTGGTTTCCTTACTTAGTGAAATGTAGCAAAAAATCTGTTGCAGCATTCACATAAACACCCTGCTTTGTTACTTGACTCCTAAACGGAGGGTACTGTCTTGGATACTGACATTTTTAAAATGTCAGTATATACCAAGTTCTGGACTCTTGTGTGATAGAGTGGCTTGCTAATACTAACTCTACTTCCAATAATAATAATAAACACTAAAAATATTGAAAATGAAGTATTTAAAGAATAATGCAGGTAGAAGGTAGAGAGAATCTGATCCTTAAAAGGTCCATATTGATTTTTCCCTTGGGGCACATCCCCATCCCCAAAGCAAACCAAAGGTAGCACTCAAGCTCAGAGTCACTCTTATTGGGTTGAAGAGTCAGTGTCTGGATTTCAAAACTGTCACAGAAGCTAGGAAGTTAGGGAGGCGGTGTCCTGAAAAGGGGGGACCACAGACCCAAAACCTAAAAACTTCCTTGCAAGGAGCGCAGAGGGAAAACAATACCTAGAAGGTTGAAAGTGTTGAATAAAGACTAACAGCTTCCTGGTGAGAGGATGAGGGAGTTGGAGTTTGATCCCCAAGCCCAAATTAAAGCGGGTTGGTAGCAGTCAAAGGCTTTTCATTAATGCTGCAGAAGGGTCACCACGTAAGGCTGAGGGACGAGCACATGGCAGGTCTACCAGAGTGGTGGGGAGCGTAGTGGGCAAAGGAGAGAGAATGGAAATACAAGTGGGAAAAATTAGTTTTTCAGTTTTTCTTAAAACATTAGAAGTGGGTCTTGAAAATTGTGATTGGTGATTTTGATTTTGAACGAAGGAAAAATTGTAAAATAAATTACTGAATACTTCAGATGGATTGCATCCTGTGCAGGGAAACTCAGTTTATGCTCCCACCAGCTCTCTCACGGTGTCAATATAAGTACAGATTTACTTTTGTGGATAATTTGGTAATACCTGAAAAAATTTGGGAAGTGCTCATAAATCCCCCTTCTAAACACTATTCTACAGAAATAGTCCCCTAAATTGTGCACAGATGTGTGCACAAAGATCTTAACATTTTTTTAAGTAATAAAATGTTGTAAACAATCTTAATAAATATATTCATCAGAATTGTGGGCAGAAACAGATTATTCACTCAGACTGTGTAATTTGAATTTAATGTAATGAGGGACAATTTACAAAATATGTTGCAAGTGGCACGGGAAATGGCGCTAGGAATAGAGGGAGCAGGTACCTGCCACATCTGTGCCTGAAAGAGAAAGAGAAGGAGGGTCGCCAGCAGAGAAAAGGAAGGCCACCTCTAGAGCAACTAGAACCTTCGGTCAAAGGACATAGGTGGTCCAAGACAAACCTTAAAAGAAGGAAGAACAGCACTTCCCCACTCTCTTGTGGCTCAGTCAGACTTACACTGTAAAATGGTGAGGAGCCCTCTTGATGTGGACCATGCGTGCCAGCCTCCCGCGATTCAAAAGTTGGTGAAGAAGGGGAGCCAATAAATCTAGAAAGGCAAATAGAACCTATTTACACTTGATGTAAATTACAGTGTAATTTGCATTTATCCATTAAAATAAATTGGGTTATTTAAAATAAAAAAGACAAATTAGCTGAACAGGGTAAATACATTGGATAGTTGAATGTGTTCATAAACAGTAGACATGATGATGGATGGCATAGAGTATCAATATCTTCTGTTTCTGTCCATATCCATATATGTGTGTATATGCGTGTGTATCTATATGTATAATAACTAGCCCCCTATGTGTACATTTGAATATGAATAAAAATAAAATACATTTAAAAATATATATGCCAAACTATTAACAGTGTTACTTCTGGGAGTTGTGCATTACAGAGAATGAAAGACTTGTGTTTCATAGTTCAATGACTTTTATTTTTATATAAGAATATATTACATTCACCACTAGTTTTTAAAAACATAGTTAAAAGAAGACTAGAGGCATGAGGAGAAAAAAAAAGAAAAGAAAACCATGATCACTGGGATCATGAAATTTCAGTAAGAACATATTCTGTCCCCTCATTTAAGTTATATACAGGCTTACTAATCTTGTCACTGGGAGGAATGTGGGAGCAAAATATGTGACAGTTTCTCAGGTTGTCATTGAGGACGAGCTGAAGAAATGTGCTTTAGTTGATTGTGGACCTAGGAAAGTGAGCCCTAAGCCTGAGTGATATCTGTAATGGACTGCTCTGCCTTCTGCCCCATTTTGATCTTATATCAGTGACTTATATCAGGTTCAGGTTATTACATGACATAATGAAGACGTACTACTGAGCAAGATATGTAATCTAGTGACTGAATGAGGTACCCCCAAAATACTGACAAGCAGAAAACCAATGAAATAATACATTATCTGATGTAAATGTAAAGTCCCCAAATTGAGATAAAACAAAATTACTTATGTATACCCAGGATCAAGTAAATATAGCTTAGCAGTAACATGTGCTTAACTTAAATCAATTCAGTAAGTGTCAAAATTACAACGTGGCTCACTATAAAACTCAACTGGTATATACCGCATTCATCAAATATCACTTTTATGTAATATGTGCTTTTGCAAATATTAGTTGCAAGAAAGTTAATGAGAGTTCACTAAGAATTTTAGATTAAGTGGAGCATGCTCAAAGAGCTCCCACGCTGGTAGCAGAGTTTTAAAACGATATCTTATGAGCACTAATTAGAAGACCTGTCTGTGTGTTAGCCTGAAGCCAACCACATGACAGCACACAGTTGGGTCCAATGTGGAAGACTATGTAAGTCCTGACGCACACAGGTAGATTCCAGCTCAAGATGGAGAAGCCTTATCTGGCAGTGTTCTGACCAGAATTAACTGCCTTAGAAGGTAACGAGTTTCTGGAATATAAACTGTAGATGAGATTCAAGCAACTGACACCCTGATGCTTTCACGCCTGGCATTCTGCCCTTCCATATATTTACCAATTTTTTTCTCAATAGAAATAGTTCGTCCTCTGGTTTCCGCATCAGCACTTCGATGCTGAATTTATATAATACTGGCTCCTGTTCTCACCATATGATTGAAAAGCACCTAGGACAGCAATTTTCAACTGGTGGGCTGCAAGAATTTTTAAAACATGCAATACCTGACTATTTAGTCAGGGGCACTGAGCTCTTTTCCCCGAGATCGTCAAATAAAAACATGACAACAGCCAACACAACATTGGCCGTCTGCTGTGATTGAATCAAAAGTCTACCTATTTTGGGGGTCAGATTAGCAACAATAATATATTTTTCGGTGTGCCACAGAATTTTAATAATTAGTTTCTGTGTGCCATGAGATGGAAAAGGTCACTGATATGGGATGTGAGGGGAATTACTATTAAAAGGGCTCTAAATTTCTGTCAATCTGCTGGTAGAATCATTTCTGTTTTCAAAGTTTCTCATAGACTCTCTTTTCTGCCTGTGAATATCCCTGCTTGCCTTTTCTCTTCCTTTTATCTTTTTTCTCCTCATGTGTCTTATTTCTGGAACTATTTACCTCCTATGGTTTGCTAAGTTTTACTTTTGATCACTTTTAGTGTATTTGACCCTCCACTCAGCTGACCTTTCCCCTCTTGCTAGCAATGCTTTTTCATTATTGATCATCTGAAAGAATATGTAAATTTAAATCTTTTCAACTTTTCAATCTCTTCTTGTGTTACACTGTCTTTACATTTTGTTTATTTCTTTCCCTTTAGAAAATGTTTTTCTATATTATCATCTTATCAAAAATGTGTTACTTGAATAAGTACTAATTTTTGAATGCAAGATTTTTACCATATCTGTGACATATGGCTAGTTATTTCCCCACCCATGCAAGGAAGTTGTTTTCTGTGTGCATTTCTCTTTTGCCAAACATTATTTCTCGCATTGAAAAGAGATATTCATCTTATTGATGTTTAATGACTACTAGAAATGATCACTGAAAAACTCATAGATTTTACATCTATATTTCATGCATAATCATTCTAGGGAAAATGGTACAATCCACTACAAAACAATCTTACTCTTGGATAGTTAGCATATGGAGATTCCAGAAGAAGGTACAATGTTTGAACCAGTTTTGACTTATGTATTTCAAACCATAATATCTTCATGGGGTGGGTGAAGCATGAAATCTCCAAAGTGGATTTTCAAGTTTATATAATTTGCCTTCAGCTCCTAAGTGGACCTAAGGCCAAAGATTTAGACTTTCAGGATACCTCATAAAGTCACCCTTCTTGTGGTCAATAAGGAAAATGTTCCCCCTTTTTAGGGACTCCTTCCTCGTTTCCAGAGGGACACCCATGAGCCCTGACTCTTATAAATATTAGCTTAAACAAGGTTGTCAGTGGTTTGATTCAACTGGAAAAATTTACTTCCTGATGTATTTCTTATTGGATGAAGAATCATTCTCCCAATAATGAATTACAATGTGAAATGAGTTCAGTATCTTCAGTATATGCTTGGGCCCTGGAGAGATGAGAAGGGGTTCAGAAAAGAAGCAAAATAGGCTTTACACATTAATAATACACTGTGATTTTCCTACAGTCCTCAGATTGAGTATCTGGAGAACATTTTGTTATATGCACTTTATATTCCACTGAAATTGAATGTTGAACATTGAACATATAGTAAGGTTTTAGTTAAAAACATTTTAGAAGTTAAAAAGATGAAGTGCATCAAAATAGAGAATCTAACACCTAGCAGAGCAAGTCTGTCTGGGAGAGACTCGGGCTGTGGTGGTGGGGAGCAGGTGATGTGGGAAGACAGTTGGCGAAGTCCGATTCACCCCAGTGCTCAGAGACTGGTGGGCCGTGTGCACCGGAAAGACGCCCTTCTTCCGTCTTCGGATTGCTTTGTCGTAAGTATTTCATCTTGACATCCCTATTAGAAAGTTAAAATTTACCTTAAAAGTTATTGGAAGGGTGGCATTTCTACTTTAGAAACAGCAAATACTATAAACCAAAATCAAAGGTTGTAAAATTTTGTCCTGTATGTTTATCATTTGTGATACTTACCCACTAGAGAACTTTACAGCATATCACAGTAGTTTATAACCCTTAGCATGGCAAAATTCTTTTTTAAAGTTAATTTTTCAATTATAGTTGACATGCAATATTATATTAGTTTCAGGGGTACAGGACCTTGCTTAGACATTTACACAACTTACAAGGTAATGTAAGTCTAGTACCTGACTGGCGCTGTGCGTAGTCCTCACAGTATTATTGACTGTCTCCCCAGCGCTTGCTCTACAAAGTATGGCAGCATTCTTAATGGAAGATCTTCTGAGTATGGGCGTTCAAGTAAAATCCACGGAGGACTTAAAAACAAATATTTAGAATGTCCTTTTGCTCCCCAAAGTCTGTCTTTCTTAAAAAAGGACTTATTTAAGTCTCTTTAATATTTGCTTATAAAATTAAAGACTTATTTTAGTATTTAGAAATTCTGTAATAATTTAAACCACTTGTAGTTACTTGCATCAAAAGTGATACTTTTATAAATTATGACAAGCGTGGGGGTATGTGTTTCTCACACATACTGGGAAGTTAACATACATCTGGACGAAAGGCTTTCTCAATTTGAAATTATATCTGCACATATTATACCTCTGATCACAACCGCTCAGGAGCTCCTCGGGATAAAGTTCACATTTTTGTGGATGATTCTATGATCTTAATTGCCATCATTTCCTTGTGCTGCATTCTGCTCCCAACAGATTGCCCTGGGAATCGTGACCTGCTTTCCAGTTAGGTTTTGCCCACTCCTGCCCTGGACATTGCTAATAGGTTTCCCTGTCTGGACTGTCTTCACTGCCTGCTGCCAACCTAAATGTGTAACCTTCCCGCAAGTCTCACTTTAGATCTCAGTTCATGCTTGAAACCTTCTTAGACCCCAGTCAAGCACAGCAGATGTCTACATTTGGGAATTAGCATATTTATTGCCTATATCACTGACTTTGTATCTATGCACACACTATTTTTATCTTTCCTTGAATTGCTTACTTTCTTTTTATTTAGTTTTTCACATTCTGTATCATAACATACAACCCAGCATAGGTGCTTCACATGGTTCTTAGTTTAAAACCTTGTAGGAGCTACCACAGTCTTATGTAGAGGTGCTTAATAAATATCAGTATTGAGCCGATGAATGATTGGATTCTCTGAGGGGAAAATGTAGTTGTTAAGTTTCATAGTGGTAAATGTAAATATACCCTGAGGTATAAAAATATACAAAGTCCACCCAGATGAGAGCAAACAGAGGCTATTGATACAGATTTGCCATAGCAAAGAAGTCAGTCACTGTAAATTGCATTGAGCAAATACTCAAAGGCAGGCAGGCAGGCAGGCAAACAAAGGACTTGAAATGCTTTATAATGAAAACAAGAGAGAGAAGGATTTAAGAATGCTCTTACTGGAGGTTACTGAGAAGGGAAGTTGGAAATGAGCTAACTAGAAGGGAGGGATACTATGTGATTGTTTGGTAACTGTGTTTGGCTTTCTCTGGTTGGTTCTGTGTTGGAGGTGAGGGAGAAGGGTGGCAAAAACTGGGAAAACAAGTCATTGTGGAGCAGGTTGTGATCGTTTGGGGCAAATTGCTGCAGAGGTTGTGGGTCACCACTGTCATATATGGCCTGGCCATGCATACCTGTTAATGTATCCAGTCTCTCAGTATAATACTAGCTTTTATGTATGTAGTACCTTACAGCATTCCTAGCACTGTGCAGACTCTTCATTTGTTCCTTAGACAAGCTCTGTGGGCCTGACAGGAACTCACATTGGAGCATTACCAAGAGACAGCTGAGGCTTAGAGAAGCAAACCGTCCTCCCCATGTATCAAATCTAGTAAGAGAAAGTGCGTCTACTTGGACTCACATCTTCTGCATTCAAATTCAGACCTCAGAAGAAATCATTGTGAATATATCTGGAATCGGTCAAGGGCTGACACAAATGAGAAAAATAAAAGCCTGGGGAAATTCCATAAAATTGTTGAAAGTCAGGATGGTGTGATCTTGAGAATCTGAAGGATATTCTGGACAAATGAAACCTTCAGAATATACGTGAAAGATTCGTAGAATATTTGGAAGCAGAAATATGATAGCTAAAGATGAAATACTTCCAAAAGGGGCAAAGAGAAGATAAAGGAGCATCAGCTTTTCCAGCTGGCATTTCAGCTCATTTCTTTCAACATGGACACACCGTCCCCAGCAGGCTGTTCTGTGCCCCCTGGGTGTTTGCAGTCCAAAGAGAGAGAAACATTTGAAAAAGATCTTTCTGCCCAATTTTAAGAAGCTACCAACTTGATTTAGGAAGCGTATTGGAGGAAGAATTATAGGGACAAACAGGGAGAAGAATGGGAGGAAGGAAGGGGCTTACTATTTATCAAAGTGCCATTTACCAAAGTCCATTTAGCAGAAACGCTAATTGAGGAAACAGTGCTCGGAGGAGGAAGAGCTGCAAAGAGGTAGTGATAATTCAATCACTACACGATCCTGCTACTGGTAATTGCTACTTTAAGGCGAGCGAGGAAGGGAGAAGGTATAAAAGCTTGTGCAAAGGAAAATGCAGGCTTTGCATAAGCCTGGATGTGGGAGCATAAAGAGCAATGAGCAAGAAAATTTATTTTAGGGTTGGTCCAAAGCATAGTGGCTTTGCTTGCTTTCATGGGTCAGCTGGCATTTCCTCTAGGACATATTCCCTGACTGATCCTTCCCTCTCCATCTCTACGAGATGGATGCTTGTTTTTCCTGGAATTGGACCGTGACTGTTTATTAATACGGCCAAAGATGATGGTGTCATTACCACTGACACTGCACTCATTCTTGCTCTAGTATGTCCTACTCATCTGCTTATCAAATAACAAGGCTGCCGCACTCCAAAACTTGGCCATTACTATAATTTATGGAAATAACAGAAGCCAGGCAGCTTCTTATAAATGTTCATTTCTCCCTGTCCAAAAGGATTCTGCTTTATTTTTCTTTAACTATAAGAAAATCCTCTAAAAACCCCATGCACACGTTCTG
>PVKM010030436.1:0-17275 GCA_004027735.1 Carollia perspicillata
AATATTTTATTTATTTATTAGAGAGAGGGGAAGGGAGAGAGAAAGAGGGGGAGAGAAACATCAATGTGTGGTTGCCTCTCATGTGCCCCCTACTGGGGACCTGGCCTGCAACCCAGGCATGTGCCCTGACTGGGAATCGAACCGGAGACCCTTTGCTTCACAGGCCCGTGCTCAATCCACTGAGCTACACCAGCCAGGGTTATTTATTTATTTTTAGAGAGAAGTGAAGGGAAAGAGAAAGAGAGGGAGAGAAACATTAATTGTCTCACCCGTGGGGATAAAAAAAGAAAGGAAGGAAGGAAGGAAAGAATAAGGAGTTAATAAAAAAGAAAAATAAAGCCTCCCGCTAGCTTAAAACCAGCCAAGCCAATTCTGCTGTTCTTCCTGGCTGCAGCCTTCTGAGGGGGGATTGGTTTCACTTTTCTCCGTTCTTTGATTGTGCATGGATGGGGGCTAGGTCTAGGCAGCATTCTTCACAGTTGTGCAGTCTCCAGCCCATTTCTTGAATTCACTGCTGGGGCCCCTGTGCCCTTTTGTGCCCAGCCTACGCCTTCAGTACACCAGTTGTGCTGTCCTTGAAGTGCACCAATTAAGGGCAACTCACACACCACCTTCTTGCTATTTTCTGTCCTAAATGCTAGGGACTCTCAGTGTCTCTTCAGAGTAGTTCCGCTCCCCCACTAACTTAAGTTTTTCTGGGGTTTGCTGACTCCCTGAGCAATTTGGCTCTCCTCTGCAGGGGCATCTCCACCTTCTTCCTAATGAGCTGTGTGACACTGCAACACTGCAAGGCTGGGGTGCCTCCGAGGCTGCAAGGGTCAGACACCCATGTGTTCTCCTCTGCTGCTGCCCAGGGGGCAGTGGGGTTAGGCGCACAGTGCCTCGGCGCAGCAGGGTCAAGGGAGCTCAGCCCCCTGGCTGTGGGCTGGAGCACTAGGCCTCATATGCTGGGGCAGGATCACAGCCACAGGCCTGCAGTTTTGGCTCACACAGTCCTGAGGCTGTGTACGTAAGTGTGCAGCCTCTGCTGCTGCTTCTGCGGAGGCTGGCATAGTACAAAATCTTATTTTTTATTCTACATTCACCCACTAATTTTAGCATCATTTTTCCATTGTCTTGTTACTATGATGGTTATAAAATGGAGGATTTTTACTTAAATGAGGCAACAATTTACTGAATAAGATTAATCATTTTAGTGGGAACAATTCATTGTCATTTAAAACATTCCCAATATTGTGAAACCAACACCTCTATGTGGTTCCAAAACATTTTTAGCCCCCAATACAGAACTCCACACTCATTAGGCAGTTATTCTTCATTTTCTCCTTTTCCCAGCCATGGCAAACACTGTTCCAAGAGGGACAATTTTTTAACACCTCCCCTTAAATAGGAAAAAAATCACTACTATTCATGAATTAACAATAACAATAATAAAAAACAGTAAATTTTCTTTTATTACACATTTAATATAATTATAATAGCAAAAACAGAATATTAAGGAAAGTAAAATTTGTGCAAATATAATTTTGGTAATTACTGTATTACAAAACAAATGCAGAGCTTAAAATATTTTATTTATTTATATTTAGGGAGGGAGAAAGAGAAGGAGAGAAACATCAATGCGTGCTTGCCTACCACATACCCCACAATCCAGGCATGTGCCCCAACTGGAAATAGAACCAGTGATCCTTTGATTCTCAGACCAGCACTCAATCCACTGAGCTACACAACCCAGAGCCAAATACAGATTTTATTTCTGTGTTTGCTCTGCAGATTGGAAATAAATAATTAATAATTAAAGAATAATAAATTTCACTTTTAAAGATAGTATTCAAATTCAGTGAAATACTTTATATTCTACTACAGGAAAGTTTTGCATATCTCTTCAATATATATACATCTTGAAATTAACACTTGGTTTTTCTGATTTAGCCACAAATAAAAAATAGTAGTTACATAAATGACAGAAATGTAAAAACTAAGTTTCTATTTGTCTTTATAATAAGTGTGATTTCATTGTTTACTTATAAGCTACTGTGTAAAAGTTTGGGCATGTGTGTCACACATTATGACAGGATTATAGTCTGGAAAGGTGCTGGAAGAAAGTTCACATAATTCCAAATCATTAAGATCAGACTCTAGAAAGGAGCAGGGTAGCTGAGTCAACTTCTGTCTGGAGACAGCTATGGAAAAGAATTATCCAAATAAAATATCTTGTGTATTGACTAAAGATAAGTACAAACAATGTATTTATTTGAATCTTACACACACGCAAAATTTTATCTACAGATAGAATTTTATATATATGTAATATGCAATTATATATCTATATGACTATACTTGTTATATACATGTATAGTATGTATGTGTATATAATTATGTATGTACATGTCATTATATAACAATGTACATATAATGTTTGAATTATGTATGTGTATTCAATTATGTATGTATGTCATTATATGTATAGAGGAGTGGTCATTATTAAAGAAGGGCAGTTTTTACCTTTATGATTATCTTCTGTATCCAGTTGGAAAACAATGATCTTAGAAGGGCAATGATGTTAGAATGATCTTTGGCAGTTTCTTTTATAGTGAACAAATGCTTTCCATATATCACAGGCAATGTACTCCTAGGTATTCAGCAAAAAAATAAAACATAGAAACTAAAGACTTCCACATGGATATTTATAGATTTATTTATTATAATCAAAGACAGGAAGTATATGTTTCTCACCTAGGCAATGAATAATCAGAGTAGAATCTACTAAGCCATGGAAATGACCAAAGACTTAAATATAAGTCATGACACCACAAAAGTCCTAGAGAAGAACATAGGCAGGGAAATTTCAGATATTCCACACAGCAATATTTTCACTGATATATCCCCTAGAGCAAGGGATATAAAGGAAAGGATAAATAAAAAGGACTACATAAAATTAGAAAGCTTCTCACAGCTAAAGAAAACATCAGCAAAATGAGAAAGGAACCAACTATATGGGAAAATATATTTACCAACTCACACAACTCCACCCCAGGAAGATAAACAATCCAATTGAAAAATGGGCAAAGGACCTTAACAGATACTTCCCCAAGGAGCACATACAGAGGGCCCAGAGACATAGGAAAGGATGCTGAGTTTGGCTAGCCACCAGAGAGATGCAGATTAAAACCACAATGAGATACCACTTCACACTGGTCAGAATGGCAATCATAACCAAATCAACAAACAAGTGCTGGCAAAATTGTGGAGAAGTGGGAACCCTGATTCACTCTTGGTGGGAATGCAGACTGGCACAGCCACTGTGGAAAACAGTATGGAATTTCCTCAGAAAACTAACAATGGAACTGCCTTTTGACCTGGCAATTTCACTGCTGGGATTATACCCTAAGAATTCTGAAACAGCAATTCAAAAGAACATATGCACTCCAATGTTCATTGCAGGGCAATTTACAATAGCCAAGTGCTGCAAGCAATCTAAGTGCCCATCAGCAAATGAATGGATCAAAAAACTATGGTACATTTACACGATGTAATACTAAGAAGCAGAAAGAAAGAAGGAACTCTTACTCCTCACAAGAACATCAGTGGAACTGGAAAACATTGTGCTGAGCCAAATAAACCAGGTGGTGAAATACAAACACCATATGATCTCACCTATAAGTGGAACCTAAAGGAACAAAACAAACAAATGAGCAAAATAAAAGCAGACACATGGAAATAAATAACAAACTGACAGTGACCAGAGGAAAGTGGGGAGGTGAATAACGGGGGAAAGAGGGAAAGGGTCAAGCAAAGGAATCTGTGTGGACGAAGACAATGGGTGTTGAGGTTTGAATTTGGAGGGGGGAGGTGGGTACGGCTGGGTAGAATAATGGGGTGGATATGAGGCCAACTGTAATTGAACAACAATGCAAAATATGTTTTTAGAAAAATGAAATGGCAACTACTGATACTTGAAAGTAGATATAAAGGGATAGATATAAAGGGATAGAAAAGAGATCAATGGCTTTCAGGATATCAAGGTGAGACATGTTCATTATTAATGGAAATGGGAATGTTTTGAGGTAGTACAACTTTCTGTTTGTTTCTTTGTTTATACTTTCATAATCAAATAGTGTATTTATTTATTTTTATCTTTTTAAGTTGACTTTATAGGGGAGACATTGGTTCACAAAACCATATGGATTTCAAGTGTACAACTCAATAAAACATCATTTGCACACTATATCATGCACCCATCACCTGAAGCAAAATCTCTTTCTGTTCATATTTACCACCCCACCTTCTTTCCCCACCCCCACCTATGTCCCACATCCTTTTTTCTTTGGTCATCATCACACTGTTGTCTGTATCTGTGTGTGTGTCTGTGTGTGCATGCATGTGTATATATTTATTTTTTTTCCTTTGGTTAATCCCTTCATTTTCTTTCATCAAGTCCCCCAATCTACCTCCCTGTGACAGTTGTCAGTCTGTTTCATGTATCCACACTTCTGTTTCTATTTTGTTTGTCAGTTTATTTTGTTCATTAACTCCACATATAAGTGAGATTATATGGTATTTGTCATTCTCTGACTGGCTTATTTCACTGAGAACAATATTCTCCAGGTTCATCCATATTGTCACAAAAAAATACAATTTGTTTCTCTCCTTCCTTCCTTCCTTCCTTCCTTCCTTCCTTCCTTCCTTCCTTCCTTCCTTCCTTCCTTCCTATCCCTGTCTCTATCCCTCTTTCTCTGTCTTTCTTTCTTCTTACTTCTGAGTAGTATTCCATTGTGTAAATATACTACAGCTTTTTTATTCACTCATCTACTGATGGGTACTTGAGCTGTTTGCAGAAAATGTCTATTGTAAATAACACTGCTATGAACATAGAGGTGTATATATTCTTTTGAAGCAATTATTTTCAGATTTCTTTGGAAATATTCCCAGAAGTGGGATTTCTGGGTCAAAAGGCAGTTTCACTTTTTAATTTTTTGAGGAAACTCCGTACTGTTTTCCACAGTGGCTGCACCAATCTGCATTCCCACCAACAGTGCACAAGGGTTCCCTTTTCTCCACATCCTTGCCAGAAGATAGCTGTTCTGTCAGGTGTGATGTGATATCTCATTGTGGTTTTAATTTTCATCTTTCTGATGGCTAGTTATGTTGAGTATTTTTCATATTTCTATTGGTCATCTTTATGTTCCCTTTGGAAAAGTGTCTATTCAGGTCCTTTCCCCATTTTTTTGTTTGGATTGGTCTCCCTTTTCATTTTCTTTTGCTTTGCAAATATTTTTAGTTTGATGTGGTTCAATTTATCTATTTTTTCTTGCCCAAGGAGCTATATCAGCAAAAATATTGCTGCAAGGGATGTCTGAGATTTTACTGCCTATGTTTTCTTCTAGGTTTTTATAATTTTATGGATTACATTTAAGTCTTACATATTTTGAGTTTATTTTTGTGTGTGGTGTAAGTTGCTGGTCTAGTTTCATTTTTTTGTGTGTACCTGTTCAATTTTCCCAATGGCATTTATTGAATAGACCATCTTTACTCCATAGTATGCTCTTGCATACTTTGTCAAATATTATCTGGCCATATATGCATGGCTTCATTTCTGGGCTGTCTGTTGTTGCATTGATCTATATGTCTGTGCTTATGCCAGTACCAGGCCATTTTGATTACAATAGACTTGTAGTATAGTTTAATATCAGGTAATGTAATACCTTGAACTTTTTTCTTTTTTTCAAGTTTGCTGTGGGTATTTGGGATCTTTGTTGGCTTCTTATAATTTTTTGGAATATTTGTCCTAAATCTGTGAAATGGCATTGGTTTGTTTGTTTGTTCGTTTGTTTATTTATTTATTTGGTTAGTTAGTTTTAATCCTCAATTGAGAATATGTTTATTGAGTTTAGAGAGAGAGGAAGGGAAAGTGGGAAACATCAATGTGAGAGAGAAACATCAATCGGTGTCCTCCTTGTATATTCCCTAACCAATGATCAAATCCACAACCCAGGTATATGCCTTGACCCTGATTGAACCTGCAAACTTTTGGTGTACTGGATGACGCCCCAACCAACAGAGCCACCTTGCCAAGGCTGCCATTGGTATTTTAATAGAAATTATGTTGAATCTATAGATTGCTTTGGGTAGTATGGCATTTTAATTCTATTAATTCTTCCTGTTGATGAACACAGTATATGCTGCTACTTATTTATATCTTCCTCAAATTTTTTTCTTCAGTATTATGTAATTTTCCAAATATAAGTGTTTTACCTCCTTGGTTAAATTAATTCTTAGGTAATTCATTTTTTGTTGTTATTGAAATTGTGAATGAAATTGTTTTCTTAATTTTTCTTTCTGATAGTTCTTTATTGGTGTACAAAAATGCCATGAATTTCTGAATATTTATTTTGCATTCTTCTACTTTGCTGAATTAACTTATTAGGTTTAGTATCTTTTATAGTTTAAATGTGTCCATAGTTATACAATGGTGTACATTTGTTAAAACTTACAGTAACTTACATGAAAAGTGTGAAGTTTATTATATGGGAATTATAACTTATTTCAAAGAAATGAGATAACATATAACCACCCATAAGTCTGGAAATTTTTCTTTAAATTTTATTTTTTCTATTACAGTTTACATTTGATAGTAATTTGTATTAGTTTCAAGTGTACGCCATAGGATTTAGACAATCATGAACTTTATAAAGTGTCCCCACCGATATGTTCAGTACCTGCCTTTCACCATATATAATTATTACAATATAATTGACTTACATTTTCTACACTGTACTTTATATCTATATGATTATCTTGGTTCTTAAAAAATACTAGTATGTAGTTTTTAAGTCAAAATGTGAGGGGTGGAGCTAAAAGCTCTTTTTTTCTTCTTTCCTCAGAGGCTGGTTGCTCCACAGCTACACCTTTATTTGCTGTAGTTTAATTTCTGTCTTTTCCCACCAACTTAGTTTTCTGATGCTCATACATGTGTGTGAGACATTTTATCAGTGACCTGAAATATTATTGTTTTCTAGAACAATAATGCTGGGAGAACAGACCAAAATATTGGAGTAAGATTGAGAAAGTTTGCATTTTATTTTTGACTACATCATTATTTCATTTTGTGACCCTGCCCAATCACTTCTCTCAGAGATCCTTTCCTTCCTCTATAAAATAAGGAAGTTGAGCTAGATGATCCAGAGGTTCCTTCAAACTTCAGTGCTTTATGATTCTATCTAAGAATTAGGCTTAACATATTGAAAATTAATTAAGGTGCTTCATCATTTCTAAACTCATGTTTACATTCAGGAATCCTATTTGCCAATGCATTATTATGGATTATTCATGCATATCAATTTCTTCAGGAATATTTTATTTCGTTTACATTATGACTTTATTCAGAGCTTTGATCTTTGTGGAAATAACCTCCTTTAGCAGAAAATCTGTTTAATGATGAAGTCAAGTAATTGATGATAATTTGATTATAGGAAATTATGAAGTTCACCCAAAAGTGGAAAGCTGATTTTCATCCTAATACTTTCTGCTTTCCAGTTTCAATTTTCAGTTTAGACAAAGTTTATTAAGACCATTATGTGCCTGTATCTATTTATTACAATTTTAGTTTTTGTGCATGGTGAAACTCATATTTCATTTATTAAACAGCTGATGAACTACTACAATGTATAAAGCCCATATCTATTTTGAGAAGGCATGGATGCATCAAATCCACTACAACTTTTTTTTTTCCAAATTGAAGACCTGCTCTCTGATAAAAAGATTCTTTTAAGTCGTGTAGCAGATTTTCTCAAACTATTTACGTCATAGCACCAATGGAAAGATAATACAGCTGTGGGCAAAAGTAGGTTTATAGTTGTGAGTACACAAAACATATAGTTTATTCTCATATTATTATGTACTAATTATTATGTTTATTACTATTGTTATTATTAACCTACTTTTGCTCACCCTTGTATTTGTACAGCCTCCTGGGATAAATGGACAAAGCATCTCAGGATATTTGATAAGCCCAGGTGATGCAGCTGCCTTAGGTCCCAATCAGCTAACCTGAGTGTGAAACTTTCATACAACTGTAAACCATTTGTAACATGTGGCTCTGCCCTGTATTCTACCATTACCCACAGCCAAAATACCACTTATATAAATTTAATAAACTTCAGGTATATGAATATGAAAAAAGGTGGCCCTGACTAGTATAGCTCAGTGGATTGAGCACAGGCTAGAAACTGAAGTGTCACCAGTTCAATTCCCAGTCACAGCATATGCCTCAGTTGTGGGCCAGGTCCCCAGTATGGGGCACTCAAGAGGCAACCACAAACTGATATTTCTTCTCCTTCTCTTTCTCCTCTTCTTCTATGTCTAAAAATGAATAAATAGAATATTGTTAAAAAGCTAAATACCAGGCTATAGTTTGAGGCAATATGCTGGATTCTGAAGATTGCAAAGAAGACATAAATGCATTATCCAATTTCACAGAGGTTGCAGTCTACTGAAACTGAAGGTAAAGAAAGCATCATTTAGAGTTCAGTATGGTAAGTGCCATAACAGAAGTGTACATAATAATGATATGTGTAATTGTAGCACAGAGTGTAGTGCATGTCCTTTGAGAAGCAGACACCAAGGCATATTTAGATAAACAGAAGACTGATCTAGTGGGGAAAGTAATCAGGTGTAGGCAGGGGAGCTTCAAATTACAAAGCAGATGTGTCTTATGTGAAGGAGAAAGGGAAGGGGAAGAAATGAAAACAGACATACCTTATTTTATTTTGCTTCACAGATGTGCTTTTTGCAAATCAAAGGCAAGACTCTCTACCGGCAAAAAAAATGACAACTCACTTTTTATTGCAGTGGTCTGGAACAGGACTCACAGTATCTGAGGTGTGCTTGAATAGGGTAGAAGAGTTTCATACTGCAGTACATTTCTAGGAAAGGTTTGGCCAGGTGGTTGGGGGAGTCCTCAAGCCAAAGTTATTCACTAGAAGAGTTTCACATTCTATGAGAATGGGCCGGTGTTTCTATACAGCCACACTCAATGACTGGCTAGAAATCTAAAGAGATCTCAGATGCATGTAAAGATGAAACATCAACTAAGGCAAAACAAAACAATTTTCTCATTTTCCTTAACTTAGAGATTTTTTTGGCTCCATTATCAGGAAGATTGTTGCTTATTTTTTTACCTGATTGCAGCCATAGAGTATGATGTTAGCCATGGGCTTTTCATACAGTTGCTTTATTATATGTGAAAAAGTTCATGTCTATTCCTAGTGTGTTGAGTATTGTTTTGTCTATTTGTTTCATAAAGGTTATTTGTTTTTCTTATGTGCTTTATTATTCTATCAACTGAAATGTTCATTTGTGTATTTTTCCTTGATTCTGTCAATGTGCTATTAAAGTAATCTTCAATTTTCATATATTGAACCACTATTGCATTCCTGGGATATAAGTGTTCATCGTGTTTCTCTTTAATATGCTGCTGGATTGGGTTTGCTAATATTTTGTTCAGGATTTTTTATCTACATTAACAAAGGTCATTGGTCTGTAGTGTTCTAGTGGTATCACTTCCCGGTTTTGATATCTGTGCATTTATGGCCTCATAGAATTAATTAGAAGTGTCCCCTCATTGTATACACTTTGTAAGAGCTTGAAAAGGATTCATATTTACAGATGTACCTCAGAGATATTGTTGGGTTGGTTTCAGATGACTGTAATAAAGTGAGTATTACAATAAAGCAAGCTGTAATCTTTTTGCTAGTGGAGGATCTTGCCTTCAGTTGATAAAAAGTGCAGTATTTATGAAGCACAATAAAACAAAGGGATTAAGAAGTACAGAACAGTCATGGCAATGTAAAGTATAGCATAGGAAATATAGTCAATAATATTATAATAACTACATACAGTGCCAGGTGGGAACCCGAAATATTGGGGGGAACACTTTGTAAAGTATATGATTATCTAACCACTATGCTGTACACCTGGAACTAATACAAAATAAGATTGAACTTAAACTGTAATTGGGAGAAAGCGAAAAAAGAGGTTTGTCTGTGTCTAGTTTCTATGTCACCAAGTCAAATGCTTGATTCTTCTGGATTTATTTTTAGATAGCCAGAGCTGTGGTTTGCAGTATGGTATAGAGAAAGCCTGGTTGCCAGCTTGGACACATGGTAGGGAATGACAACAAATTGAATAGCTTTCAATATACCATGAGAACATTTCCCACTCACCATTACTTCCCAACACTATGCAAATAGCTGCTGCTCTGGAAATGAGGACAAACATCCTATCTGCATTCATGTCATGAGATATAATGCAACTGAAAAGGCCATTCAGGAGAGAATAGGGGCACAGAACACAACCTTAATATAGTAAATGAAGGAAAATGGATGTAGATAGTGATTTAAAAATTCCAGTGCAAGTTTACCTAGAGAAGAAAATGGCTTTAACTGAACACTGTAATGTTAGACTTGACCAGTGGGTTAACCCATGGTCTAACCTGGAAATGCAACATGAACTTAAAAAGAAAGTGTAGTTTGATGCTATTGTTTGATGCTCTATAGATGTCTGTTAAGATTGTTCAGTATGCAGTGTTCTTCAGTTTTGTATTCTCTTACTGATAATCTGTCTAGATTTTCTATCTATTATTGTAAGAATTTTTATTATTGTAGAATGTCTACTCCATTCAATTCTGCCAGTTTTTGTTATGTATATCTTGGGGCTCTGTTATTAAGTGTGTATTAAGTGTGTAATGTTGGGAACTGCCCTGCCTTGTTTCAGGAGCTGTAACCCCCCCACCCCCATGGCTAAGGCTGAGTGAGTGACCTTCAGATCATAACCCACTAAGGAGACAAAACTTATCTCCCTGGCAGGAGTGCCACCTCTGCCTCGTTTACTTCACGCTGTCTGGCTCCCAGTGCTTGATCGGTTAGCCAATGATGGGTAAGATTCCTCAAGGGAGGGATGACCTAAGACAGGCACAATCACAGGGGCCCCCAGGGAAAGACTTGGTGGCTACAGAAAAGGGGTGATAGACCCTCACCTGTCGCAGGCACTGGCTCGCAGTGCCTGCAGCATTATGGATGAGACATGATACAAATTCACACAGACTACTGAGTCCTGTGGAGGAAAAGGGGACGGCATGGCTACTCCCTCAAAAGCGGAGTGCCGCAGAGTGGCCTAGCCATTCTCTCAAAAAGAGAGTGTGCTGACCTTTGCCTGGACAGCAGTTTTATTGGGTTTCTTGCACAGAAATTCAGATACAACTTATTAATCATTCTCAGGCAGTAAGGATTAGGCAATAGATAAGGAACCATTAGGGCTTATTCTGATTTAGGGTCTGTCACCTAAACTGCTACGAAACTTTGGAAAGTAAAGTGTTTCTTGCTCAGGTCTTTATAATTTAACTAAAAGCATTCTTAGCAAAGCAGGCCTCACAGGAATTTACATATCTTT
Organism: Carollia perspicillata; assembly: GCA_004027735.1. NCBI lineage: Eukaryota > Metazoa > Chordata > Mammalia > Chiroptera > Phyllostomidae > Carollia > Carollia perspicillata. Next base: position 11,449 of record PVKM010030436.1, read on the forward strand.
TCTCAGGTCTGATTACCTGGGGAGCCCGCCCTCTCCAGCACAGGGCTGCACCGCCCCTTGTCATTGTTTCAGGCTTAAGTCAGGCAGAGGAGGCAAGGTAGTCAGGGAAATATCAGAGACTTCTCAAGGACTCAGGGGAGTCAGGCTTTATCAAAGCTGAAGGGCGAGAGTCCAGCACCCCTTTTCTCCATAGCCCCCAAGTCCTTCCCTGGAGCCTCCACATGATCATGCCTGTCTTAGGTCATTCGCCCCTTGGGGAATTATACCCATCATAGGCTAACTGATCAAGCATTGGAGGCCAGTTAAGAAAAAAGGAGCAGAAGCAGTGCTCCTTCCGGGGAGATAAGCTCTGTCTCCTTAGTGGCTTATGGTCCGAAGCTCACTCACTCAGCCTTAGCAATGGTGGCGTTTACAGCTCCTGAAAACAGGCTGGGAGGTTCCCAACAATCGCCCTTTGGCTTTGACACAGCCTGAGTCCTCATTCTGTCTTCAAGACATCTCCTAATCTCTTAACTGCCTTACTTCCCCTGAGTAACTTAAGCCTGAAACAGTGCCTTAAGCCTGAAACAGCACCAGTGGTGGGTGCAGCCCAGTGCTGGAAAGGGCAGGTTCCCTAGGGCCATTAGGCCTAAGAAAGAATATATAAAATCCTGTGAAACCTGCTTTGTTTAGAATGCTTTCAATTAAATGATAAGGGTCCAAGCAGGAAGTGAGTTTGTTCCTCTAAGTTTTATGACCCTTTAGCTATCTGACTCTGACTCAAAATAGTCTCTCCGAGTATTTTTTTTTGTGTTATCTATTGTTTGATCTTTACTTCCTGATAATGATCAATGAGCTTTATGTATACACCCTGTATTCATATGCAAATTGAATCCAATAAAAGTTTCTCAAGGCAAGGGTCTGGGTGCTCTCCTCTTGAGAGGGTGGCTGAGGCATTCTGAGGCTTGCTCTCCCCTGGAGAGAGAAGTCCTGCTGTCCCTTTCCCTCCACAGGACTTGGTAGTCCCTGTGAATTTATTTTGTCTCATCCATAATGCCACAGAGACTGCAGGCAGGCATCCACATCAATGTAAATATAATGTCTTTATCTCTTATAAAAAGTTTTTACTTTAAGTCTATGATGTCATATTAGTCTAGCCATCCTAGCTTCCTGAAGGTTACTATTTGCATGAAATATCTTCTTTTATTCATTCATTTTCAATTATATTTGAGTCTTTCTATCTAAAGTCAGTCTCTTGTAGACAACATATATAATAAATGGACATATTTTTAAATCTGTTATGCCATTGTCCCCTTTAAATTGGAGAGTATAATCCATTGTCATTTAGTGTAATTGCTGTGAGGGAGAGCTTCTGCATTTGCTATTTGCTTTCTATATGTCTATGTTATTTTTCTCTCTTGATTTTTCCCTACTGTATATTTTTAAAGTTAAATTGATATTTTCTTGTGTACTTTTTAAATTAACTTGTCACTTCTTTTACTATATTTTGAGCTACTTACTTATCAGTTTCTCAGGGGATTACAACTAATATCCTTAAATGTATTATAACCTAGAACATATTAATACCAACTTATCTTCAGCAGTATACACATGTCTGCTCCTATATATCTGCATTCCCTACCACAACTTTGTGCTGTCCTTGTCACAAATTACATCTCTTTACATTATATATCTGCCATCCTATATTTATAATTAATGCTTTATTAAACAATCTTTTATATCAAGTATAAAATAGATTATAAAGAAAATACAATTATCATTTGAAAATATCTTTACCTAAGTATTCACCTTTTCTGGTATTCTTCATTCCTTTATGTGGAATTGAGATAATGTCTAGCGTCCTTTTATTTTAGGATAAAGGACTGTGTTTAGTATTTGTTGTAGGCAGATCTAGTAACGATAAACTCTGTTGTAGTCATTTATCCTAGAAGAATAGTTTTGCCAACTATAGAATTTGTGATGTACAGTGTTTTTCTTTAAGCACATTAAGTATCAAATATACTTTCTTCTGGCCTCCATGCTTTTGTAGAAAAATAATAGTATAGCACTTGTTTATTTTAGCTTTCTTTCCTGTGCTTTTGGTCTCATACCCAAGAAATCACTGCCAAGACCAATGACAGGAAGATTTTTCCCTGTTTTCTTGTAGGTGTTTTATGGTTTGAGGACATACATTTAAGTATTTGATCCATTTTCAGTTGATATTTGTGTATGGTGTAAGGTATGGATCCAATATCATTTTTTCACATGTGCATATGCACTTTTCTTAGCACTACTTTTTGAAGAGACTATCCTTTTCCCATTTATTATTCTTGGGGCCTTTGTCAATTATTAGTTGAAAATCCATGACTGACTGATTACTGTATTCTCTATTCTGTTCTATTGATTTATGTTTCTGCTATTACGCCAGTACCACACTGTTGTGATTGCTATCATTTTATAATTAGAAATTAGAAAGTGTAATGACTTCAGCTTTATTTTTTTTACAAGGTTGCTCTGGCTACTTAGGGGGGTTTGTAGTTCATGGGCATTTTAGAATTTATTTTTCTATTTTCCTCAAAATGCTATTGGAATTTTTCATAGAGATTTCATTGAATTTTTATATTACTTTGGAAAGCATGGATGTTTTAAGAGACTTTGCAAACTTGTTTTGATGAGAAATGATGTTTACCTATGTATGCATGTGAGGGGTCTACTAGGTGAAATGTGTAAATATGGCTCTAGGGAGGGTACAACAGCATAATCTCCATGCATCTGCATTAGCTGAGGTCAGCATGGTAAAGATTGCACAGGTCCTCTGCTGCCAAGGTTGTGAGTGTACACAGGTGCAATGTCAGCTGTTGTTCTGTAGTGGAGGGTGCTATGGTTCTTCTATTCACTCTTTTCCCTATGTCAGAAGTTGTGGCTGAAGAGATCTTTCTTGGTATCTTGTTCAGCTTGTGGATATGTTTTTGGTGGCAATGGCACCAGTGTCTAATGTGTAGGTGCTCATGGAAGGCAGATGGAACCAGAATCTGGAGTACAGACTGTGGCTTTAGAGCTCAAGGTGTGGACAGTTCCAGTGTATGGGGCTCAACTCAGGTCCCTTCATCTCTGCTTTCAGCCCTGTTAGGTATTTAGGCAATTCCCAGAAAACAAGGGATAAGTGGATAACCCACATAGGTGTCCTTTATACTCATGATTTCAAAATATGACCAATTACTATAATGCATGCAGTATTGCTACTGGTGTGTGAGGCACAGGTCCTTCTGTAGTGGCCATGAAGACAGAGTTAAGTGCGCAGGTATTCATGGAGTAACAGTGGCTTCAAGGTTGGGATACTGGTGATATTGCTGTGGTGGTAACTCAAGCATATAAACTAAGTGTTTGTGGAGTAACCATGCAGCTGGAATGTGATGAATAAGCACATGAGGAGTCACCACAGAACTGGGATACAGTACATAGACATGTCCACTGTGACAGTGGTTCCAATATCAAAGCATGGACCCTCACAGAGTGGCTGTGGACCTAGGGTGCACACACACATATACATATATACATAATTAAAAGTATATTCAAATTTTCTATCAATTTTCTGAATTTTGGTACTTTGCATCTTTATAAGAATTTGTCCATTTCATTTACATTATCTATTTTTTTGTACAAAAGTATTCTTTGTATTCATTTATTTAACATGTATGTATATTCACTGTAATTATAAGGAAAATGCTGGAATAAGTGTAGGATATGGTAGATATATGCATATATAATATGCACTTTATCCCACACTTACTACAGTGTTTTCCTTTACAATTCTTAAAATTTGCCAGACTTCATTGTGCCTCTATGCTTTTGCTTTTGTTATTCCATCTGCCTGGAATCTCATTCCACCTGGATAATCTCTTTTCATCTCTGAAGATATAGTAGTACAGACATCGTCACATCTAAGAAGCCTGTTTGTACATATTTAGGCTGGTTTAGTGACAGGCATCTCTACTGTTATATCACACCTATTCTTGCATATATATCATGTATTGAAATAATTTATTTCATGTGACTGACTTTCCCAATTGACTATGGCTTCCTTTGGAAAAAGAACTAGCATTCTTTTAATCCCGGGTGGCTGCAAGAGTGGTTAGTACACAGTTTACAATAAGTAACTATTGAATTGAACTGAACTTTAGCTGAATCTATGTGAAGGACATGCAGATGCTAGCAAACCCAGAAATTATAGAAATAATTTTCCATTGTGAAAAAATGTCTGTTGGGCTATGGGTAAATAATAATAAAACCATCAACAGGATAAATGGTCTCATTTTATTTTATTTTTTTATTTGGTTATATGTTCCTTTCTTTTTTATTGTTGTTCAACTACAGTTGTCTCCATTTCCCTACCACCAGTTCCTCCTGCTCCATAGAACCCTACCACCCACCCTTAATTATTACACCCATTGGCTTTGTCCATAGGTCCTTTCTTATAAGTTCCTCGAAGACCCTTCTCCTGTTTTCTACCATTATTGCTCTCCCCATTGTCCTCTGGTTAATGCCAGTTTATTCTTTACTTAAATGTCTCTAGTTATATTTTGCTTGCCTGCTTTGTTGATTAGGTTCCACTTATAGGTGAGATAATATGGTATTTTTCTTTCACCACCTAGCTTATTTTACTAAGCACAATATTCTCCAGTTCCATCCATGCTGTTGCAAAACAAAGGAACTCCTACTTTCTTTTTGTTGTATAGTATTCCATGGTTTAAATGTACTATAGTTTTTTTTTTTAACCATTCATTTACTGATGGGCACTTAGGTGGCTTTCAGCACTTGGCTATTGTAAATTGTGCTGCTATGAACATCGGGGTGCATAGGTTCTTTTGGATTGCTGTTTCAGGATTCTTAGAATATAATACTAGTATTGCAATTGCAAGGTTAAACAGAAGTTCCATTATTAGTTTTCTGAGGAAATTCCATATTGTATCCCAACGTGGATGCACCAGGCTGCAATCCCACCAACAGGGCACTAGGTTTTTTTTTTTTTTTTTTTTTTTTTTTTTTTTTTTTTTTTTTTTTGCACATTCTCTCCAACACTTGTTTGCTGATTTGTTCATGATGGCCATCCTCACTGGTATTAAGAGCTATCTCATGGTGGTTTAATTTGCATCTTTCTGATGACCAGTGATGCTGAGCATCTTTTCCTTTGTCTCTCAGCCCTCTCTATGTCCTCCTTGAAGAAGTGTCTATTTAAGGTTTTTGATCATTTTTTTATTGGATTGTTTGTCTTCCTGGAGTGGAGTTGTGTGAGTTCTTTATATATTTTGGAGATCAAACCCTTCTTCAGGGTAGGAGAAAAGGGGACCCTAGTTCACTGTTGGTGAGATTGCAGACTGGTACAACCACTATGGAAAACAGTATGGAATTTTCTCAGAAAACTAAAAATGGAACTGCCTTTTGACCCAGCAATTGCCCTGCTGGGATTATATCCCAAGAACCCTGAAACACCATTCCAAAAGAATCTATGCACCCCAATGTTCATAGCAGCACAATTTACAATAGCCAAGTGTTGGAAGCAACCTAGGTGCCCATCAGTAAATGAATGGATCAAAAAACTATGGTACATATATACAATGGAATTCTATGTGGCAGAAAGAAAAAAGGAATCCCTACCCTATGCAACGGCATGGATGGAACTGGAAAGCATTATGCTAAGTGAAATAAGCCAGGCAGTAAAGGACAAATACCATATGATCTCACCTTTAACAGGAACCTAAGCAACTAAACAAACAAGCAAGCAAAATATAGCCAAAGACATTGAAATAGAAAAGGGGATGATAGTATCCAGAGGGGAGAGGGGAGGGAA
>PVKM010030437.1:0-17281 GCA_004027735.1 Carollia perspicillata
TTGTGGTTTCCTCCCCAAGTGGGCAATCAAGGGAGATTGTGGGAAATTGCAGGTTTAGAAGCTTAAGTAACCCTTCAATAAAGCCTGTAACCCTTCAATAGAAGAGAGAGCTATTCCCTGGCCTGGGACAGCATGCTCCTAGGTCTTGGGAAGAGTATTTTCCTTAACAAATTTCCCACTTGCTTTGTTCTATAATATCTGTGTGGTCAGTCCAATGCTTTGTATGTGATCACCATGGGCCTGGATCTCATCTCCATCTGCAACACTAGGACTCAGGTAACTTGAAATCTACTTCTTCACCTACCCATGCTTTACTGTTTTCAAACTTCCTTCATATAACATTTTACATACAAAGATTTTTTAAAGATTTTATTTATTTTTGGAGAGGGGAAGGGAGGGAGAAAGAGAGGGAGAGAAACATTGATGTGTGGTTTCTTGTTGGGTGCCCCCTACTGCGGACCTGGCCTGTAACCCAGGCATGTGCTCTAGACTGGAAATTGAACAGGTGACCCTTTGGTTTGCAGGCCACCACTCAATCCATTGAGCAATACCAGATAGGGCTGCATGCCAAATTTTAAACAAACCATCCCCAGGTAAAATTTTTGGTAAACACAAGGTCAATTCAAACTCTCCAGGTTCCATTCCCTAATTTATTTATCAGTCTGATTAGTTAGGTTTTCTCTCCTTTATTAAATAATTAAGTTATTCAATAAATATTGATCTTTAATATGATAGCATTAGATATACAGAAGAAAATAAGACAGCAGAGGCCCTTGAGCTAATGAACCTATTGTTTAATGGAAGAAATAGACATCTAACTAAAAAGTTCAAGGATGTTGAGTGCAAATAAATAAAGAAACACAAGTTTTGTGGAATTACAAGCCTAGCCTGGGTTTCATGGCCCAGAGGAAGGATGGAAACAATCAGATGGCAGAAATATAAGCACTGTCCAACCAATCCTTGATCTAAATTTTCAAACATGACTTTTTACATCCTTGACTGGGAAATACACTTGTATAATTTTATAAAATGATGGTATCCTGGATCCTGAGCCTGAGTAGATTAATAACTTAAGTTCATAGAGCAAAAATCATCCTGATTTCTGCATAATTACAGCATATTTAGTTCAGTCTGATAATGAAACTCTATCTACAGTTGTCCAAATATCTTGAGTCTAGAAATAGCTGTAGGTCTCCAAACAAATCACTTCTAATTTTTATGTGCTAAATGTAATGACAACTTGAGAACTCAGTTCTAAATGAATAATGTCAGAAAATATATCGGTGTTTCTAATTTGTACTCTTTTTTCATTTGGCAGATAAACATTTTCAATGGAGATTATGAAATCAGTGGAGACAAGGCTGCTTTTATTTAAAAAGAGGAATGAAAAGCAAGTTTTTAAACTAGTGATTGGCAAACAAAGTCAGGGTTTAAAAGATCTGGCTGTAGCCTGATTTAAAGGTATAGATATCTAGAACTTGGAAGACTTACTTTTAAACTATTTTTTAAAAATATGATATCCCACCCTGGCTGATGTAGCTCAGTGGATTGTGCATGGGCCTGTGAACCAAAGGATCCAGGTTCAATTCCTAGTCAGGGCATATGCCTGGGTTACAGGCCAATTCCAAGCAGGAGACTCACGAGAGGCAACTGTATATTGATATTTCTCTCCCTCTCTCTTTCCCTTACCCTCTAAAGATAAATAAATAAAATCTTTTAAAAATACATTATCCCTTTAATCAGTTATCAAGATATATAAAACTTTTTCATTGTTCCACATCACAATAAAATTCTTCTTTTTAGAAATAAAAAACAAACCATCACCAGGTAAAATTTTTGGTAAACACAAGGTCAATTCAAACTGTCCAGGTTCCATTCCCTAATTTATTTATCAGTCTGATTAGTTAGGTTTTCTCTCCTTTATTAAATAATTAAGGTATTCAACAAATATTGATCTTTAATATGATAGCATTAGATATACAGAAGAAAATAAGACAGCAGAGGCCCTTGAGCTAATGAACCTATTGTTTAATGGAAGAAATAGACATCTAACTAAAAGTTCAAGGATGTTGAGTACAAATAAGCAGAAAATGGCCCCTGAATAATTAGGAAAATTGTATAAAACTTTACATTTTAATGAACTAATATGAATAGCTAGATCTCCTATACATGATACAAGAAATCCCTTTGAAATTCATTTAAAAAAAACACTTAGTTTGCCAAATTGCAGGACAGCTAAGCTGTCTGATTTATTTACTAAAAGAAAATAGTTAAGGTCCTGTGAAACCACAATAAGTCAGGATGGATTTTTAGTGGACTTCAAGTATACCTCTTCTAACAAGCATTCCACTTCTAAATCACTCTGCCTGTGTAGTAAGTTCTGTATACAAGATAATTTAAAGTTTTTAGTTAACTAAAATTGATTTGTGCATGTAAATTATATTCGTGATTAGGTGTCAATGACAGGGGTTAAAAGAGTGTGCATTTAATAAAAAATGCAGATTAATTATGTTGCTATAATCAAATAAAGTTAGAATTCTCTGTGGCAGACAGAAAATGTCGTCTGAAATTGCAAGTTAGAAACTGAGACCGAGAGAGGGCACACTATACCAATGATGATGTGGGAAAGAAATACAAGTTGGAATCAGACCTAGGCTTTATTATTTATCTATCCATCTATTTATTCCTAACACATTTATTTATTGAGAGTCTGTTGGGTGCTAAGCACACTATTCATGGAACCTAAAGAACAAAGATGAATGTCTGTTACAGGGTTCAACTCCTGCCCAGGATTCTAGTGCTTCTGAGCATCCCTGTTTCAACCCTTTGCCTTCTTTGTAAAACATCATAAACACAATGGAAAGGTGACAGAAGAAAATAAGATATGGAATATTAATTTGGAAAAGCTATAAATAAATAGAACAAAAACAACAGTTAAACAAGGTAGGAAACCAATTGGAAAGCTAATTCAAGAAATATCAATATTTGAATACTACAAGTTCCAGAAGGACAGTGCATGGGAAGGCTACAAAGAGGACTCAGAGAAGTATTTTTCTAATTCTTCAGGTCCTTTCTTACACTAGGATACTGGTCTAAAAGCCACTGGTTCCTTACATGCCAAATAGAAAAGCAAGTAAAAACAAACAAGCAAACAAATGAAAGTGTTTAAAAAACCAGTGCTTTTCTCCTCAACCATGTTAATTCTCTTCTACCTAAAATTACTTCCTAGAAGTGATTTTTATGTTTCTTTTCTAAGAAACATAGAATTATAGAATAGAATTTGGTCTATAGAATTATAGACCAAACTGTTTTTTCCAGATAGCACACATTTTCCGTTTGAAAAATTATTTATTTTCCTATGTCACTCAAGGGTTTATCCATTCTCCTAGATATGCATTTTTCCTGTGCACTTGCACATCGCTGGAAGATAAATTCTACTATCAATAGTGGTAGCCTGGTCATTGAGTCACGGGAAGTTATTATTTCCACAATTTTTCGGTAATGTGCATATTTTGTGGGGGTGTAATATTAAGATGTAGGTATGTTTTCCTACAGTTGAGCTACACTCTCCTTGTCATAAAAACTGACCCGTGATGCGGGTTGCTGACTTTTCAAAATCTATGTACATATGAGCCATTGTGATTGTACATAATATTGGTCAGAAAAGCATACTGTGAAATCTTGCTTTTATTGAAATTCCCTCTAATGGCTTCACGATTTAACTTTTTATTGCCCTCTGCTGGTGGGCTCTCCCAACTACACATTTAGAGGTCCGATGGCATGTTTTCAAGAAGCTAGGTTAGATACTCAACTTCTCAGTACAGACTAAGGAGGAGTAGGCGATGGAAAACACTGAAATTTGTTGAAATGACTAAAAGAGGTCAATAATTTGACTGTTAGAGTTTTCAGAGATATAATATATTTATTCTCTTTTTTGTCAAATAATCATATTTCATGAGAAGAGGATGTAATTCCTTGTTTTCTTTGGAATAAAATAACAATAATTGGAGATTTTCATCATTTGTACAAAATACCTTCCCTGAAAAAATAGAGTAGTAATTGGACTTTTCAAAAGATTCTTGTAAAAACAAAACTCCACAAATAATTTCAAATTTTAATTTATTACTAATTTCACCTTAAATGTAAGTATCTATATCCATGTTGACTGAAAGATTGTGCACTGTAGTTTCAGATGACACCCTAATTCACATGTTCTTTCTCCCTTCAATACGTAAACTACACACCGAGGGCCTAACATCAGTTAGGGGGCGATACAAGCAATTGTGATGCTGGTAAATCCTGATCTCCACTGAGCAGAACGTGTTGCTACCAGTGTATTGATGTATTTTTCTAGGGGGTGTGGAAGATGGTGGATGGGAAGATGTCAGGCTTGGCTCAGTGCTCCCCAAATTTCTCTGTCAGCCTCCAGCATGAGAGATGCTTTCCTTTGTCTGAAAGGGTTTTAGGTCACTAAAAGTTTTCTATTAAAATGCAAGTGTTTTCAAAGTCTGGGAAAGCTAGGGCATTATATGCTTCCTTAATGTAAGCTGAATTTCAACAGAGCAAACTGGGGACACTAGGTGTGTGTGCACCTGTGTGCACGTGTGTGCATGCATGTATGTGTAAGCCCACCAAGGCTATAAATGAGACCCTGGACAGGAAAGAGCACTGGCATAGGAGAGGGGAAAGAGCATAAAAGATAAACTTCACCTACGTAATTTGCCCCATCTCCTGCGGGTCATCCTCTTTTCTACCACCTTTTGCCGATCTATTTACTAAATGCCCGGTGTCCCTACCTGCCTCTGTAAGTTCTACAAGCCCATCACTATCCCATGTGCAGGGGATAGAACCTTGTAATCTTGCCCATGTTGTTTTCTTGTTCCTCAGAGTTTTCCTCTGAGCCATGTAGTGAAGTAGATGCTTTGGTGAAAGTCTGTATTTATTTGTTAAATACAGGGTTGAACAAAAGTAGGTTTACAATAATTAATAAATAATACAAGAATAAACTCTGTTTTACATACTCACACACCTACTTTTGCCCCACCCTTTAGAAACCACTCTTAACTGTTTGAACAAACAAACAGTATTTTGAGTCAATGTTATGATACCTCCAGCTTCCACATGACAGAGATACTTTGGGACTAGTAGGTCCTTTAATATTCTCTTAAGTCAGAGCACAAAGCTAGTGAGCAATTCGGAGACCAACATTACAGATACAAAATGTGGGAAGAGCTCTCCTGGGTTTGGTCATGGTCTGCTTATCCCCTTACAGATACCAAACAGCTCTTATCCTGAAGTCAAAAGAAAGAATAATATTGGAACAAGGTGTATGTTTAAAGTCCATGTCTAATTTGTATCCTCCCCTGGCATAAGGTGGGTAACTAACCGTTCATTCTTCTCTTGATAAATTTTGAAAGTCTCAAATATGCTTCATTTATAGAGGTCATACAATTTCCACTTTTCTTTTGGTGTAGGGGTTGATGATGATGACAGTTAGGACAGTCCTTGTTCCAGTCTGTGTTCATTTTCTGATTCGAGGACAGCAGAGAGTAGCACTTAGATGGAAAAAAAGTTACTAAGAGGTGCAGAAGTTGAATAAAAGCACTTATGCCATTGTTTTCTTACAATGTTGTTTATTGGTTTTTAGCATCTAATTTGGAAGAGCTGTCCGGAGGCTGCCCAAAACCTGCCATAAGTCTCACAGATGTGCAGACCCACCCTGTCCCCACAGAGTGGACAGAGTGGTCCAGCAGGGCTGGCTCAGCCCCACATTATCTGCCCATCTGGGTGCCACTCAGAGCAGTGTTTTCCTCCACTAGCCTCACCCTGCTGCACTTGACTGTGTTTTCTCCAGCTTTACAGACACATAATTGACATATGACATGGTGTCATCTTAGTGCATAGTGTGATTACATTATGCATGTATATATTGCAAAATGATGAACAAAATTTAGTTAACATGTCTATCATCACGTGTAATTACCTTTTTTGTGTGCATGGTGAGACGATTTAAATACTATCCTAGTAACATTCAATTATACAGTACGTATGTACCGTTAACTAAAGACACCATGTTGTACATTAGTTCCTCAGAAGTTACTCCACTTATAACTGGAAGTTTGCACATTTTGAGCAACATTTCCCCATTTCCACCACCCTCCAGCTTCTGGCATTCACCATTCTAGTTTTTGTTTCTTTGAGTTTATTTCACATACAAGTGAGATCATATAGTATTTGTCTTTATCTGCCTTATTTCACTCAGCATAATACCCTCAAATTTCACCAATGTTGTCACAAATGGCAGAATTTCCCTTTTATAATGACTAAATACTATTCCATTATATACATGTATATATTATATTTTCTTTATCCACTCATCCATCCATTGATGGCCACTATAATAATAGTGACTCAGTCAGTTCCTACAAGTGGCTAAGAAACAATAGATAAGATCTGGCTGTTGTTACCATGTAGAAAAATTTCTGATGGTAGAGTAGATGCTGGCTGTATATTAGGTTACTCCCCATGGGCAGAAAGGATGTATTTTGGAAGTAGCTGCTTTGAATATGCATCAAATAAATCAAATAATTGATTCATATGGCTAGGACAGAGTATACTCATATGTTTTAGATATCACACCATAGATACCAGTGGGATAAGTGGGAAAGGAGGCCTCTGAAAGAAAACAGTCATTATAATTCCATTTTTATTATTTTGTGGAAGGAAGAATATACAATCATACCATCAGAACCTGAAATTAAACAATGACATCTAGCAGCCTCCATGGAATGTAATTACAGAAAAAACAAAAAATACAAGCAAAAAGCAGAGAAGAAAGAAGTTCAATTTAGCATTGGAATAAGTAGCTCAAAATACTGCAAAAACCTCTGAAAAATTAGCCTAGATTTTAATATTAATTAACATTATTAATTGATATTTAATATTAATATTCATAAGCTCAAGTCTTAACAAAAAATAAAACTATCTTTTGCTTTCTTTCAGAAAGTGATAGGAAGGTAATTATTTTTGAGGAACTTTAATAAATATAAATATTTAATTAACTTAAACATTTGGTCTAATACTTAAACATATTTTTACAGAATATATCTTCTTTTGATGAAATAAAGGGAAAATAAAGTGCTAAGAGGTGAAAAGGGCATGAGTTATACAATTCTGACTATTTTTCCTTATGTTACCTGAATATATTTTTCTAAGCCTAAAGAAGTAAAATTTTGTGTCTCAGTTTGAATGAAAGTTTTCATAGATGCATTTAATGAATAGGCATGCAATTTGATGTCCATAGAGTTATTTGGATTGCTGACAAGTTTGCTTGCTTAAGCTGAGGTGCGCCCACATTTGAACAAAGCCCTTAAAGAAACTAACCACTGTGTATGAAGCTTGTTTATTCTGTAACTTTGCCCCAAGAGTAGACTAAGTAAGCCCTTTTTTCAAATTCACTGTTTGTACTCATTATGCTTAATTGGGAATCACCATTCCTGAAGATAGAGAAAGGGTGAGGGAGGGGTGTGCGCCTGGGAAACTGAACATGAAAAAGTATCTAATTAGGGTCTCTGCAGACTCTCAAATGTTGGCTGGCAGGTTAACTTTCAATGGCTGTGAAGCATGGGTGTCCAACCTTTTGGTGTCTCTGGGACATACTGAAAGAAGAGTTGTCTTGGGCCTCACATTCAATACACAAACACTAATGAAAGCTGATGAGCATAAAAAAAGGTCCATGCATAATTTTTGTGATATCCGCCGCCACAGAGAAGAAGAAAAATATCCTCACACAATAGCCCTAGTTATGCAGCAGTCCTTTTGATAATCTTTTAAAATTGTCAAGCAGGTCCCAAGTTTGTGATCACTAATAGAGAAAATGTACATATCTAAGTAGTAAAATATAATAAAACATCATTGATTTTTAAAATACTTTATTATAAAAGTAAAAGAAAAGGGCAACATAAAAGTAGTGAGATGTTTGACATTGTATTTGAGAAACTAGTGCATCAGTATCTGGTTTAATAGAGTAGTTTCAGTTCTCAGGGAGTTCTCAGCTGGAAATTAGATATTTTGGTTTTAATTTTACTCTTAATGTGTTTTATTCTTGAAAACAGTTGCTTGCAAATGTAGGTGCTGCCTAACAGCAATGACATGAGTAAGGTGTGATTGTGAAGCAAGGGATGTGTGTCTCTGGGCAGATAGGACCTATAAAAGTCCAGTAAAGAGACAGTATCGATTTTTTTATTTTATGTTGAATGTCAGATTGCAGCTCTATGCATTCCATATTAATATTGGCAGGTAACATTTATGTCAACTGAAAATGGAGTCACAAATATAGTAAAATATTGATTATTTTCCCAGAAACCTTGAAGTCTGTTTTCAATTCTTGTATCAAGTCAAAAAGCAAGGACGCATATTTCTCTCTCTTCACAGGACTGTGTTTAGCCAGTGTGTTAAATGCATAAAACCATTTGCCTTAATTTGAGTTTACCATAATTTCAGTTTCATTTGGAACATTGCTGTGGTTTGAAACACAGTATTGACAAGTTGGTTTTCACCTTGAAAACGCATGTTTAACTCTTTTAAATGAGTGGTTAAATCCACTAAAAGTGGTAAACCTGTAAGCCAGTTTTCATCATCAAGTTCTGGCACAATTTTTTTTGATACCATAAAACACTTGATAACATGTCATAAATCATAAAATCTTTTTGACATTTGGCCTCAGCTTAGCCATCTTACTTCTGAAAAATAAATGATATTGCCATAGTCAGCATTAATACTTTTAAGGAATTCCTGGAACTGGCAATGATTCAATCCCTCGGCTTTCATGAAATTCACAGTCCTGATGATTTGCATGACACTATCAATTTTTAAAGCTTTTGTGCATACATTGTCTCTGTGTACTATGCCGTGATACTTCATCAGACATGCCGAGCGTGCAATTTTGGGTGGCAATTGCAATATCTTCTGTTACTTTTACAAGTCCCTTTCTTTTACCTACCATCACCAGGGCACCTTCAGTACCTATCCCAGATATGTTCACAATAGACAAATCAAGTCACTTTACCATACTTTTAATGCTTTTTATAAATCTTTTGATTTAGTTGTGCCTTTTAATGACACTGAAAAAGCCATTTATTTGATGACATTATATTTTTCATCAATACCTCTAATAAAAATGGCAAGTTGAGCCATATCTGTAGCATCAGTGCTATCATCCATTGCGAAAGCATAACATTCAAAATTATCAGGTTTATTCTCAAAACTTCTTTCAATAGATTTTCCAATTTCTTAAATTTGCCTAGCTATAGTCTGGTGAGACAAATTGATTTTAGAAATATCCCCCTTTTTTCAGGGCAAATTATATCTGCCACGCATTCTATACTTTGCTTAATGAGCTCATCATCAGTAAATGTTTTTGATTTTTTTGCTATTAAATATACTACCACATAACTAGCTTTTATAATGAAATATGCTTAACTTGTAACTTTTCAAAAAAATTTTTGTTGACAAGACAGACTTTTTTCAGTTCCATTATTTTGTCCCTATGACACAATCCTTCATACACCTTGAATTTGGCAGCATGCATAGTCTTAAAAAAACTTGCAAAAATTCCCTACAAGTTAAGCAGAGTGCCTTACTGTTTTCGTCAAGAGAAAAAAGTAGTTATCTGTCCACTTTTCATTGAACAATCTGCCTTCATCCATAATTTTTCTTTTTGGGGGTTCTTTCTTCTTTTGAGATGTTGTAGAAGCCATGCTGGAATTAAAAAAATAAGTGATAAGGGGATTCATTTACTTTTATTATTAACATTAATTGACAAGAAAATAGAAAATAAGGTTTGGGCCCTCTCATCTGCTGATGCAGGGCAAAGGTGGAAGGCTGGGTGTAAAGTGTGGCAGGTGAGGTGTGAGTTGATGCCGCGGTGTGGAATTACCTTTAATAATCAAATAAGTATGCTTACCTGACTTCTAAATAATATTAAATGCCTGACACTGCAATGATAGGTTGAAATATTGTTGATAGTCCCTGCCTCACTAGGTCACAATGAGCACACATAACATCTGATGGTGTCGGCTCCACTGTCTGCACTTGGAAGATAACACACTGGAAGCTGCACACTGCAGTAAAACTGAAGCTGCGCCTGTATACAAAACAGCAAAAGCATACACATGTTTATTTTATGTGACATTGTGACACATAATCACAAAACATTTCATAATGTTCACAATTTTACAATTTACAATTCTGTGTTGGGCTACATCCATAGTCATCAGCAGACCACAGGTGGGACACCCCTGCTTTAAGGAGCGAAGAGAAGCTGGGGTTTTCTGGTCCAGTTTCAAGTTTTAATTCCAGTACTGGTGCCGTCTGAATTCCAGTCCACACTGAGTGAGTCACTGAAGGGTCATTTCTGAACATGTAGCAGTGGTTTTCTAATTTTAATCTTTGTTTTTTAATTTTAAATAAAAAAACTTTTTTTCTTTAATCTTTTCTAATTTTGTCCAAGCGAAATAACTAAATTTAATGAAGGATTTTAAAATTGTTAAATTGTACTAAAGTTAAATCAGAAAAGTTGATGTTCATGTTACCTGTCACTATCAGAACTGATAAGTAGAACCAATAAGGATTGAATCTTTATGGGTGCTTTATTCAGATGGCTGATGATCTGAGAAGACAGCGGGTTTCATAGCTTCAAAACCTGTCTTAACATCTCATTTCAATGTGACCATTTTATAAAGAGAAGAAAGAGAAGGTAAGGTGTTGGAAAACAAGATTAATTGGATAAGAATCACACGCCAGTGGCTAGTAGTCCTTTATCTTTCGATCAGCAATTCTTGGATGTTCCCTCCCTGGGTCACAATGACTCAGATATCATCTTCATCACTTGCAGACCCCTGGACACGAAGGGTGGAATCACTTGTAGACCTCCTGGAGTCATGGTTATGCATATGTTCCTGGAATAACAGCCTCCAACATGCATTAATCACTTAAGTCTATCAACTAAGGCTAAAATTTTTACTTCTTTTTTTAAAGATTTTTATTTATTTTTAGAGAGAGGGGAAGGGAAAGGGAAAGAGGGAGAGAAATGTCAATTGTGGTTGCCTCTTGTGTACCCCCTACTGGGGACCCGGCCCATAGCCCAGGCATGAGCCCTGACTGGGAATCGAACCAGTGACCCTTTGGTTCACAGGCCAATGCTCACTCCACTGAGCTACACCAGCCAGGGCTAAAATCTTGACTTCTTGAGTTTCCCTATAAAAAGGATTTGATTTTGTAATAATACCAAAGTTTGGAAAATAAAGAAAGGACAGATTGGCAAATTCTTAATAAATTATAATAATTCGAGTTGAGTGTCTCATAAGGAGAAATGGGCTAGATCATTTAGGAATCTGATTGAATACTTTGTATTTCATCTATTTCTATTAAAACTACAGGTTAGGTGAGCCAAAACTTTTAGTTATAAAATATTATTTTTGTAATAAAATTTGTTTTAACCCTTCTTTCAATCATAAATTTAAATAATAATCAGTTTACAAGTACCTGTTTACAATCAATGGATTGGCCAATGGCTTTTGGGATAATTCACTTTTTAGTCTAGGATTTCCAGTGCTATCTCTATTCTCCTATTTATACTCTATTTCATAGGGCATAGTAATAGTAGTATCATTATTTAGTTAGATAGAGTTGTTTCTATAACTTCTTATGGTCAAATATATACCAAGTAACAGAAATTTTTTAAGTACTTGTGTTGGGGGATGGGGACACCAAAAGTAAATTCAGTGTCGATAATTCTGTTTGCTGTCCTTAAAGGAGATTATGATCTAGTTGGAAAGGAATGACCTGTACAACAATCTGGGGGGTTAAATAAATAAATGTGTCTAGAGCAGTGGTGCCTGAGAGTGTGTGGTGTATGGAAGAAGCAAACTACAAAGAACCCATTTCAAATCCTGGCATTCATGATTCATAGATCTGCTTACAGTCCACTTTTCATGACAGTACGGGCAGCAAACAAGACTGGAGAACACACTTCCTTGGCCCAGATTCAATATCATTTCTGCCTAGATGATTACTTCTAAGCTTTGAATATATAATTCAGAAGCTAACTAAAAAGTAAATTTACTTCTGAAAATGCAAAAAGAAATTTTCTGTAATAGTATTTACAACAGTAACAATTGTTTTTTTTTAAAGCTACATTTTTACAGATCTTATATTAACATTATAACATTTGCCCTAGACCTAGTATCAGAGTTGATTCTTTGTTGTGTTTGTCTTATTAAGGCTGATGAGCTTTTCTATTGTTGTTTTTAATTTTACCATGAAAGGCCTCAGAGCAATCTGGGTGCCAGAGTTTTAGACTTGGATAGGGAGACAGAATTGTGATTAAAACCATTGGCCATAGAGGAAGGATTCTTACAAAGAATGGCTATCTCTCTTTTAAGAGCACAGAAGAGCAAATTTCAATACAACTGCTTTATAAGGCAATGTTTTAGTGCAGGAAATTTCAAACATCTGCAGAAAGTAGAAACCTTCCTCAGTTGGTCTCATCAAATATCAATTGCTGGCCAATGTATTTTCTCTATACTGTCTTCCATGCCAACCATGATAATTCCCAGCATTTTGAAGCAAATTAAAGATTTCTTTTTCTTAATAAAAAATTTAGTATGTATATTTCTAATATTTAAGAACTGTCCTTTTAAACCCAACTATAGAATCATCATCACACAACCCAAAATAATGATTTCTTACCATCAACAAATATCCAGTTAGTTAATCTTTCCTTGATTGTCCTATAAATTTACTTTTATTTTAATAACCATGATTTATTATAGTAATGATCCTAACACAATTTCTTTTAAACTATATGTTTAAAAGATTCCATGTATTCTTATTTTCTTGTTATTAAATCTAAAGAATGTTTTCTATAGGGTTCGCAACTGTCTGTGTTATGCTTATTGAATTCCCTCATGACTCCACATTTATTGTGCTCTTTTGACACATGTATTTACTGTCATTTGTAGATACATGTAAAGGTCTGACAAAATTTAGTTTTGATTTTTTTGCAAGTCTACTTTGTAGGTAATCTTGATTAATTCCAAAAGGAGTTATAAAGTGTCTGCTGGTCTTATTGTGATGTTGCAGCCATTACTGGTCAGTGCCTAAACCATTCATGTATTACAGGTACCAGGTAGCGATATTCTACTAATTGTAATTTTATTCTTCATTTATTAGCTGGAATATTCTTCTCATAAAATATTTGGTTGCCCTGAGTTACAGACTAATTAGGAAAGGCAGAATAAATGCATCTTTTATTTGATTTACCAGTTTTATAGGGCAGAAAAAAAAATGGAAAAGGAAGGCTCCAGAGTATCTTCCCAAGGTGATCAGTTCTGGGTTTTCTTTGTTGTTGTTTTCAGTGAGATTGCTACAATTATTAGTATACTGATTGTCCCCTCTGGATACTTGGATCCTTTTCAAGTTGGGTCCTGAATCTTTCTGACACATTGCAGTAGTCTTTGATAGTCTTCCCAGCTCTCTGGTGTGACAAGATGGAACAAGAACATTTTGTTCACTTCATAAGCAGGATCTGAAATTAGCCATTTCTCCAAGGAGACAGTACACGTTGTGTTTTTCAAACTTCTGTTCCTTCTAGTTTAACCTTTATTCAATAATTGATTTTTTAATTTATTTTTATTTTTATTTATTTATTTATTTTGGTCCCGTTCAGGTAACAACAGTTTCTTTTTCTTTTTTTATAGGCACTTAGGTTGCTTCCAACACTTGGCTATTGTAAATTGTGCTGCTATGAGCATTGGGGTGCACAAGTACTTTTGGACTGATGTTTCACAGATGTAGAACAAACATTTCAAAAATTTATATGGAACCATAAGTGACCCTGGACAGCTACAGCAATTTTAAGAAAGAAGAACAAAGTAGGAAAGATCACAATACCTGATATCAAACTGTATTATGAGGTCACTGTAATCAAAACAGCCTGGTACTGGCACAGAACAGACACATAGACCAATGGAACAGAACAGAGAGCCCAGAAATAAACCCAAGTATCTATGGCCAATTAATATTTGACAAAGGGGGCAGAAGCATAAAATGAAGTAAAAATAGCCTCTTCAACAAATGGTGTTGGGAGATCTGGACAGCTACATGCAAAAAAATGAAACTCTATCACCAGCTTACACCATACAAAAAAAATTGTAGGTGGATAAAAGACTTAAATAAGTTGTGACACCATGAAAGTCCTAGAGGAAAACATAGGTAGGAAAATCTCAGACATTCCATTCAGCAATATTTTTACTGATATGTCCCCTAGAGCAAGGGACACAAAGAAAGAATAAACAAATGGGACCTTGTCCAAGGAAAAAGCTTCTGCACAGCTAATGAAAACAGCATTCAAATAAGGAGAAAACCAACTATATGGGAAAACATATTTGCCAATGATACCTTGGACAAGTTGATCTCCAAAATATATAAAGAACTCACACAACTCCACTCCAGGAAGACAAATAACTCAATTAAAAAATGGGCAAAGGGCTTGAACAGACACTTTTCCAAGGAGGACATACAGAGGGCCTAGAGACATATGAAAGGATGCTCAGCATCACTAGCCATCAGAGAGTTGCAAATTAAAACCACATTGAGATACCACTTCACACTGGTGAGAATGCCCATCATAAACAAACCAACAAACAAGTGTTGGAGAGAATTTGGAGAAAAGGGAGCCCTAGTGCACTGTTGGTGGGCATGCAGACTTGTGCAGCCACTGTGGAAAACTGTATGGAATTTCCTCAGAAAACTAAAAATGGAACTGCCTTTTGACACAGCAATTCCACTGCTGAGATTATATCTAATAATCAGTTGTTTTAAAACAAATTGTTTCCTCAGTTATTTCACCTTTTCAAATCTTCCCATTCTTTAATCACTTCATTTCTGAGTTTTTAAAAATTATCTTTTACCTAAAAAATTTAATGCTTTTTACATTCCTTTTACTTTAAAAAATATCAGGCAACAGTTTTGGTTTGTTTTGTGGG
The DNA here is from genome assembly GCA_004027735.1 of Carollia perspicillata. Taxonomy (NCBI): domain Eukaryota; kingdom Metazoa; phylum Chordata; class Mammalia; order Chiroptera; family Phyllostomidae; genus Carollia; species Carollia perspicillata. The sequence goes on from PVKM010030437.1 coordinate 15,048, forward strand.
CATATTTTTCTGTCAGGCTCTCAGGATCTGCTGGGACTCTTCTCATTCTTTATTTTCTTACTAAATTTCTATAGGGTTTGGCAGGAATACTTTCATGTTGCTCATATTTAAATGAGGTAAGTTTCCCTTTTATGAGGAAAGTGTATATCAGAATATATTTTCTATCTTCACAACTTCAAAGTTCCTCTGCCTTCCCACTTCCATTTATTGGGGCCTCATCCCTCTTGTCCCTGCTGAGTATGGGGATTTGTTCTGGAAGGGTGCCTTGATTTTCTAGTTGCCAGGGTTTCATAGGCTCAGAGCATGACAACTTCAGAGCACCTCCAAGTTCCTGGACTCATCTGAGAATTAGAGCCTGCAGTGTGCAGTGTCTGCTGCTGCTCTCTACGTGTTTTAGTGCCAGTCATAGGAATCTTTTGCTCTCTCAAAAGGTTAAGTCACCTTTATTTCCCTTGACTTCCTCCCATGCACACTTTTAGATACCTGATGTAGGTCTTTTTGCTGTTGTTGATTTGTCCCTAACTGGTTGTATGTGCAATTCACCTGGACATCTTGTTGTAGAAGTATGTCTGTGAGTTTTGGGTCATGTTATCCTGGATGCTTTTCCCTGTGGGTGTGTGTGTCCTTGGTGGGGCTGGCCTGGGATATTCAGAGATAAAAATATGTGTAGTTGCCACCATTTTCATAGACTTCTCTGCCATTTACAAAACACATTTGTAAGAGTCATTACCCTAATCATCATTACCTGGGTCTGTCTCCTTTTCCAGGCTTCAAGATACCAACAGCTCCCACTTTAGCGTACCGAGACAATTGAGCAATACTTAATTTGAGGGCTCTTTCTGTACTATTTCCTCCTACCCATGTCACTTTTGTATCCTGTATATAGTCTTGTGCACTAGTAGGGAATTTATAATATAAAGGAGACTTTGGGATTAATGGTTCAAAGTGGATTAGTGCATTATATTTCTCAAGTAAAATTGTCCTAAGAGTCAAAAGGCCAAAGTTGTGAAATGAAATTTCAAGTATCCTGGAATTATGTTGCAAAGGTGAATGAATGCCCATGTACAGAACATTAAGACTTCAATCCAAGGAGAAAAACATTTTTAGAACCTCCAAATTTACCTTAGTCTGATTCTGCATGCTTTTTAAGGTAACTGAATGAAATAATTTTATGATAAAATACAAATTGAGTTTATTAAATATAATTATTATTTTTAAAAATATTTTATTTACTTATTTTTAGAGAGAGGGGGATGGAAGGAGAAAGAGAGGGAGAGAAATATCAATGTGTGGTTGCCTCTCACACGGCCCCCACTGAGGACCTGGTCTGCAATCCAAGCATGTGCCCTGCCTGGGAATTGAACCGGTGACCCTTCGGTTCACAGACCAATGCTCAATCCACTGAGCTACACCAGCCAGGACTAAATACAATTATTTTGAAATATATGCATATATACATTTAAGAAAAGTGTTCTTTAATGTATATATGCACATTTATTTTCTGGAATCTGGGATCAATTAAAGGTAAACATAGTATAAAATGGAATAATGCAACAGTGAAGATAGTTGTATTCATTGCTAGTAATGAGTCACTCCTAAACTTGGTGGTTAAAAAAGGCAGCATTTTATCTCCTCACAATTTAAGTACTCATCTCAGACTATTGGATTAAAGTTAGTTGCTTTCATGTCTGGCCATTAATATGGGCTGTGGCTGGGCCAGGTGCCTCCAGTAGGCCAGCCAGGCTTCTTTGAGTCTCCACGTAGCAGGTTTCCCTGACACACAAGTATTGTACAATACTTTCCAAGCCACAGCTCCTGATATACTATAGGGCAAAAGCCAGTCACTTGACCACCTCCTGTCAATATGGAAGGGATGGATGTACACATGGCCAGGAAACAGGCATTGGGGCCAAAGGTTTCACAACTTACTACAGTAATTATATTAAGAAACACCTCCAAGGGCAGCTGATGAGAAATAAACACATGTAGTAGGGTTGGTGTGGGAGCAAAGGACAATAATCAAGGTTACACCCTGACCAGTGTGACTCAGTTTGTTGGTTATCCTACTGCAAAGCGAAAGGTCACTGGTTGGACTCCAGGTTGGGCACATGCCTGAGTTGCAAGTTCAGGCCCAAGTTGGGGTGCATATGAGAGGCAACCCATCAATGTTTCTTTCCTTTTCTTTCTCCCTTCCTCCCATCTCTCTGAAATAAACAGATAAAATTGAAAAAAAA
>PVKM010030438.1:0-17271 GCA_004027735.1 Carollia perspicillata
GCAACAGGGGAGTGGGTGGAGAGGGTGGGGAGGGTGGGGAGAAGATACAGAGAATAAGTAGCATAGACAGTGGGGAGAAAATAGACAGGGAGAGGGCAAGAGTAGTGTGGGAAATGTAGAAGCTAAAGAACTTATGACACATGGACATGAACTAAAGGAGGGGAATGTGGGTGGGAGGGGTGTGCAGGGTGGAGGGGAGTGAAGGGGGCAAATGGGACAACTGTAATGGCATAATCAATAAAACATATTTAAAAAATTCTTCCACAATTGGTTTTTAATGGCCGGGATATATATAATTAATTCATGTGCCATACATATTTAATACCTTTGATTTTTAAGCTATTTATATTTTTAAAATTATAAGATCCTATGAACATTTTTGTCTTTATGCATGTTTGTAATTATTTCCTAGAATAATTCCAGGAAGTAGGATTGCTGGGCCAAAGTGTACAGCATTCTCCCCTTACCCTCAGGGAATATGTTCCAAGATCCCAGGGGATGCCTGGAACAGTGGAGCACTGAGCCCTATATACACTATGTTTTTTCCTATTCATACATACCTATGATAAAATTTAATTTATAATTTAGGCACAGTAAGAGATTAACAATAATAACTAGTAGTAAAACAGAACACTCATAATAAAAGTTCTGTGAATGTGGACTGTCTCGATAAATCATCTACTAACCTAGACAGCTACTAAGCGAGTAAAGGGTAGGTAGTATACACGGCATGGACATGTTGGACAAAGGGATGATCCACGTCACGGGCGGGACAGGGCGGCATGGCCCAATATTTCATCGCACTACTCAGAATGGTGCACAATTTAAAACTTACGAATTGTTTATTTCCATTTAATATTTTTTGGACCCTGTTGACTGGGTGTGTTAACTGACACCGTGGAAAGCAAAACTACAGGTAAGGGGTGGGCTATTGTACACACAATTTAATAAATTTAATACATACTACAAAACTGACCTTTAAATATATTATATCATTTCACATTCCCATTAGTGGGTATAAGTGCCAATTTCATTGCACCCCCGACAAAAAAAGCGTGTTGTTTTAATTTGCATTTTTGGTAAGGCTAGACTTTATTTTCATAATTTTTTCTTTTCTGAACTGTTTCTGAGTGGTTGTGTTTCTTTCTTTCTTTTTTTTCTTTGGTCCTTTATTTTTTTTATTGGGTAAAGTCATGCTTTGTTTTTTACGAGAGATTCCAGACTCTCATATTTGGCAACTAGATAGAGCTCAAAAAAATTTGGGGGGTGGAGGAGACAGATTTTTCTATCAAGAAAACGTAAGAGTTTTTTAAATTTTTTACTCTTAGCATCCTTTGGGGAGGAGCATTTTAATAGAAAAATAAAAAGATATATTCACAGAATAAAGGATGGTTCTTCCCAAGAAGTTTATAACCCTTAACAAGGTTTTGGTATTTGATTTCGGAATTCCTGGGCATTTACTTTCCATGAAGAGAATGTCTTTTTCTGAGTTGTTGCTTCTTATATATGACAGATCGTTTTTATCTCTGTGGATTGGGTCAAAGGAGAAAGGTGATGACTTCCCTTAGAATCCTCAATGAGTATATCAATGACTAGTCTAGCCCTCTTGTTAAGACACCAAGCTGACCAAGTCACTTTCATGAATATTCTTTCTTTCATGAAGGAATGGCACAACTGATTAATTTAATGCTTGATGGTTTTACAGGTTCACATTTTTTTCCACCTTTATCTCCAGTTTCACACTTTTTAATACAATCAGGCATTCCTCAGCAGGCCTCACTCTCCCTAGATTCTTTTTTTTTTTTTTGAAGATTTTATTTATTTATTTTTAGAGAGAGGGAAGGGAGGGAAGAGAGGGAAAGAAACATCAACGTGTGGTTGCCTCTCATGTGCCCCCACTGGGGACCGGGCCTGCAACTCAGGCATGTGCCCTGACTGGGAATCGAACCCGTGACACTTTGGTTTGCAGCCTGGGCTCAATCCACTGAGCCACACCAGCCGGGGCTCCCTAGATTCTTTTACACTCGGAAATCACCCATTTTGGAAATATTTGTGTTAGCAGGGCACTCCTGCATCACATTTGTCTTCTACCCAGTTTCACTCTGAGGTTGGTCAAAGCACTGGCTTTCTTTAACTGTTGCCCCATCCCACCTAATACTTCAGTACTGATTGTCGCCCAGCACTTGGCTAATGAGAAGCTAATGTCTTTATAGAATATAAAAAAATTATAAACATGTCTTTCAGAGGTTTTCCTTCCCAGAATAAACAGCATTCCGTAAGAAACGGAAGGTTATGAAATATTGAAAAAAAGGAAGTATTTGACCATAGCCGTTTGGATTGATACACAGCACATACATACATATTAAAAGACTGGTGTTTGTAACTACAGACTATTTTGTTAGATTAAAAACTGATACATGCGCAAAATTCTAAACTTGTTTTACACCAATCTAAAATGGTGACAATGACTTAAAAATGAAACTAAAATCAAGAAAATAAGATAGAAAAGTGAACTTTTTCTTTAATGCTTCCCTGGAAATACTGATCTAGGAAATGCAGCTAAATTTTGAAAGCTGCTGTAAAAGGATTAAGAGTTACCCCCCGCAAACTAATATCAATGTTCAACAATACTAATGTGTTAGGAACTACTCAATATTTCATATTAGAAATATTAGAATATTTATTGAATTGAATTAAGAAGCTTTCACATTCAAATTGAATCTGGAAATGTGATCTTAATCTAACATAGAAACCTAGAGGCAAAAATGTCGTTGAAACTGATTTTAAAAGAATCAGCAGGAATAAAGGTACTCTTTACAATAAAATCTCCCTCATTTAGATAGATTGGCTTTTAGTGAAAAGAATTGGTTACATGTTCTTAAGAGAAAGAGTGTCCAGTATAATAGTGTACAGATAGTATACAGTACTATTTTTTTTTCATGGCAACTATGTTAGCAAAGCGCAGCCTTGAATTGGCCCTTTTAAGAGAGAAATAATATGTAATTAGCTTATCAAAGGGCCTGTCTCCTAGAGAGACAGACAAGCCAGTCAGGATTTACCCCTTTCTCTTTAATGTGTTTGAAAGCAGTTTGTTATAAGTTGGAAAATTGCTTCCTTTAATTTTGTTAGCATTTCTTGCTTAGAAATTCTCTTTTGTACAATGGACTTTGTATTCAGAACCAAAAAATATTTATTGGGGCCTAATAGGAGCTATGCAGAATAATAAGTACTATCTTTTCCCTTCCAAGTACTAACTAGGCCCAACACTGCTTAGCTCCTGAGATCAGACCAAATCTTGGGCATTCAAGGTGGTATGGCCATTGACTGGCCATTGACTAACAAGCACTATCTTTTGATGTTACCATGTTTTGTCCAACTGCAGTTCTCATTAATTCTTAATAGGAGAACGTCAAATTAGTGAGGCTTTATAGAATTAATACTATATTTTTTCAAAGTATGTAAAAATATCTTTATCATTTAACCCTTTTAGAAGAACCCTGTTAAGTAGATCAGAAATATCAATAAGGCTAATGGAGAACAAATATAACATACTACACAGAACTTTTCTTCTGGCTAGATTTCCTTGAGACAGACTAATTCTTTCCGTAATTTGATAACTCTGAAAAAAAATATATAAATTCATAGCATTACCTGGAGAAAATCTATACTTTATTCACCTGAATAAAGGCTTATTCAACTAAGCCTCCTTTTCCCTATACTTTGTATCCCACACCTATACATATCAAGTTAAGATACGGCAGATGAAAAAAGAGAATAGGTAAGGAAATCCTCTTTAATGTGGGACATTTCCAACTCGTGGATCCCAAGTACTTTTGGAATAAGGTCCTTTTTTTTGGTGAATGGTAAAAAAAAAGTTAAATCTGAATTTGTAGAGCTGGTGTCTGGCAAATGCAATATGTAAAATCTGGATTTTAAGTGATTCTCATGTAAAGAGAAGGTTTCCATATATTTGCTACACAGAGTGGCTGAGCAGCAAGCGGCTGCTACTCAAAGACTTCAGTCCCAGTCCTTAGGATCTGAGTGTTTAGTGGATGAGATGTGTTACTACAATACAAAAAGAACAAGAAGGGAAGCACAGCTCAATTGTGCTTCAAATGCAAATAATTTCAGAATTGCCACTAGTCAAACTGCTTTAAGGATTTAGGGTTTGGTCGTAATTTCAATATAACAAAAAAAAGAAAAGAGAAATAAAGAGACAACTCTATTTCTTTGTCCCCCAGACTTCAAGTATTCGGAACGTGTTGGTGAAAATTGGTGGCTGATTCCGAAGGGACTGGAGGGTGGTGCAGCGAGGTCTGTAATGCAGAGAACACTACACAGAATGGCGGGTTTATGGAGTTTTCACCTTGGACAAACTCCCGATTACCTCTGCCGAGCCCCAAAGATCACTGAGTAGAACTCTAGGCCAAGTCCCCCAGCAGAACTGCGGCGACGGCTCCAACATCAGCGGCTAAATTTTACAGCCTTTCATAAGGCCAGTCTAATACAACTGCAGTAAGATTACTAAAGCTGAGCGTCCCTAAATTGGGGGAAATTAAAGGGAGAAGGGAAAGGGGAAGGAAAACAAGGACCGTAAAGGAAAAGGAGGAGGGAAGGAGCGGGACAACGTGGGGAAGACCGAGGATTTACAGGCGAGATTCTAACGTTTCCATGGAAACGTATCCCTCCGCCTGTGATTGGTCTCTTTTCTTCGGTTCCCTCCGCGCCGCTTCTCCGGAGTTTCCGCCCAGCTCCTTTGTGCCGCGCGGAACACTGAGATGACGCATGCGCAAAAAAACCCAGCGCCGCGTATATAAGCCGGAACCCCAAGCTCTTCCTCTTAGTGTTGCTGGGAGTGTTGGCGTATCAGGGATCTGTAGCATTTGTGTCGCTCGATCCCTGGGCACTGCGAGCTGAAGAAGCAGAGCTCGCGGGCCGGTCATCATGTCGCGTTACGGGCGGTACGGAGGAGGTAAGAGGCTAGGGCCCATCAAGGAACACTAACGTGGGTATAGCGAGTATAGCGAGGCTATGGGGTAGGCGCGTCGGTTGGGAGACGGTTATTCCGCGTGCGTAATGGCGGCTTCGGCGCACACCATGCGAAGCCGGAGGCAGCGGGGGCGGGATATTGAAGGAAGCGGGGGATGGAGGGTGTAGGTCTGTGTCAAGTTCCATGTTAATTCTTGGGCATTCTCGTCTCGCATACCAGCCCAAGTGAGGCCCACGATCACTGTTATCCTGTTGCCCTTCTTCGAGCCGCCCTGCCGCCCCCCACACCCCCCCGCCCTCGGCTGCCATTTTGCGCACGTTGAGGAGCATGGTGGCGCATTTCCTTGGCGCTTTCCCGCCACTTTAGCGGACAGATAGGATCGCAGCCATAAAATCAAAGGTGAATTTGAGCCTGAACAAAACTGGCCGCCTCGAGCTGTGGTCTCTCGTCATACAATCGGTCGAACTGCGGAGTGGGTATGGAGACATAATCTTTTTGTTTGGAGGCTGGTTTCTTTTCTCTTTTAGCTCTTTGGAGCGCGGTTTATGGACTGGGGCGGGGAGCTGGAGTCTTAGCGAGCCTGTGCCTGGGGCGGTTGCCGCGGAGGACGAGAGCCGGTGCAGCCCTGGTCTGCCGGCCGACCCTGGTGGGGCCTGCCCGCCGCCGCCGCTGCTGCTGCTGCTGCTGCGGGTCCGCGCGCTTCCAGCGTGCCGGGGGCTGCCGGGACTCGGGGGCGGGGCCGGGGCGGAGCCCGCCTCACGCCTGGGAATAGTACCTGAGTTCTTCCGTACCTGAGTTTTGGAGGTTTTATTCCCACCTTGTTAGAATGTTAAGAACTGTGTCATACGCCTAACTCTTAAGAAATTTACCCACCTCGCTGGTTTTGAGACCAAATACAACCCTTGATAGAGCACTAAAAGTGCTTGCGCAGAGGTCGGCCTGTCCTAAGGCAAAGAATTCATTCAAACTTAGGTTAAATTTTGCATAACGTGCATTCTTCTATTTGCGTTTTTAAACAGAAACCAAGGTGTATGTTGGTAACCTGGGAACTGGTGCTGGCAAAGGAGAGTTAGAAAGGGCTTTCAGTTATTATGGTCCTTTAAGAACTGTGTGGATCGCAAGAAATCCTCCAGGATTTGCCTTTGTGGAATTTGAAGACCCTAGAGATGCAGAAGATGCAGTACGAGGCCTGGATGGCAAGTAAGTAAGATGCCGATTATGAATCTTAGGTTTATTAGAATAGTCCAGTAGGTTGAGTAATGAGCTGGGTGCTAAGCTTGGATTCTATAGTATAGAGGAGATGGTAGATAGCTAATTTTATGTATTTAAGAAAGTGAGCAAAGTTGGAGTTAGGAGGATTTAAAAAAGATAGCTGAAGCTTGTGAGAGGAAGGAGTGGTTGGAAAATGGTAAATTTAGACATCATAGGAGTTTTTTAGCACTAGAATTTGTTGATTCTCTTTTATAGGGTGATTTGTGGTTCCCGAGTGAGGGTTGAACTATCAACAGGCATGCCTCGGAGATCTCGTTTTGATAGACCACCTGCTCGACGTCCCTTTGATCCCAATGATAGATGCTATGAGTGTGGTGAAAAGGGACATTATGCTTATGATTGTCATCGCTATAGCCGCCGAAGAAGAAGCAGGTATTTATTTTAAAGAAATGGTTGGTATACTGGTTAATCGAGTAATTTTTTTATTAGCAAGGCAGAAATTAGTATTTTTATGTAATTGTAAATGTTAATTGTACAGGTGTATTTTACATTTTTTGTTTAATTAAATGTTAATATATTAATAATCAACCTGGTCAAAACCTTTCAGGTTTCTTCGTTTGAGTCAGTCGCCTTGATTCAGAATGTCACGAGCCTTATGATATGCTGAGGCGCCTTGCAAATCCGACAATTAAGATCCTCCTAGACCTTGAGGTGATCAGCATAAGAGGCCAGATCCCCTCGAGTCATCTACACCTAGCTTCACCTTATTTAAAAGGCAGAAAATTTGAGTCGGTGATCGCCGTAACAGTAAATTTGGCTTACAATTGGGGCCCCCTCCGGTTTAGAAAGAGGAACATCAGATTGACCACATTCCCAACTAGAAAAATCTTCTTGCGTCAATCAAGCCTCACCTGGCTCATTTGGCTGTCATTATGATCGTCGTTAGATTGAAGAAAACATCTAGATGCAGCGATCGGCTATAGATACTTCTAGATCGTCTAGATCTACTAGACCATGGGCCAAAGAGGGTCGACCTGCAAACTTGCAAGGTTTATTTTAAATACACATTACAGTGTTTTCTATTTTGTAATTCTAAGATGTAATTCAGCTGTTAACGAATCTTTTTTTAGGTAGTTAAAAAATTAAAAAAAAAAAAAAAAAACTCGGCAACTAATAGGCCCAGAGTTTATTTCCATATGAGACACTAAATTTTAAAATAGTTTTGAGATTTGATTTCAGCAGAGGTATACAAACTATCAAATGAATTGCCATCTCACATTTTTTCTATTTCTAACTTGAAAAATAGGTCACGGTCTAGGTCACATTCGAGATCCAGAGGTAGGCGATATTCTCGCTCACGGAGCAGGAGCAGGGGAAGGAGGTGAGAAACCTTTAATTCAAATTTTAACAAGCAATAGAAAACTAACTAGAGATGGACCTAAACCTCTCTGGTTTAATTTTTAGGTCAAGATCAGCATCTCCTCAACGATCAAGATCTGTATCTCTACGTAGATCACGATCGGCCTCACTCAGACGATCTAGGTCTGGTTCTATAAAAGGATCCAGGTATTTCCAGTTTGTAACATTTCCCCCTGCCCCATTTGTATTTGGATTCTCACGTCTTAATGACATTAGCAGTATCTCAAGGACATAATCTGGGTTGATAGGGTGAATTTGAGACCTTGGGTCATTGTTTAGGGAAGTAGTAGTATATATATTTTTTTCTTCTTTTTTTAGAAGGGCCGTAAAGGTGATAGAAATGAATCAAGTCTAAAATAAGTTGATACTACAGATGATGAGTACTAGGGAATGCCATTGGGACATACCATTGTTCTATAAGTCTTTAAGTGCAGAGTCTAAAACTTGTCTGCAAAAGCTCTGCACCCCCTCTCTAGATAAATGAATTTTAACTTGATTGCAAGACCCACTGTGTGTACGACAGCCTGTTTTGGCTCGTGCAATAGATAAATTGACAGCCTTGAACCATGAAAACTTACTGCCTTAGCTGTTGTGTTGTGATTTTCTTTTCATTGGGCTTCTCACCTGAATAATTGAAATCTCAGTTCAGGGGTCTATGTGGTGTTGATTTGATTCTTTTAAGATCAAATCATAGCAGTCTTAAAAACATCTATTTTCTCTTGGATACTGTACACTTTAAGACTATCTAGTTCATTGAGTATGATGGAAGCAAATAATTGAAGCACTGATACCTTATTGGCTATCAGAGGTAGTTGAAAATGGGATAATTTGTCCAAACTTGCAGACTGATAGGAGGCAAGAGTTATAACTTCCTTGGTTTTAGCTGCTGTTTCTGAGCTTACCCCATAAGGTGCTCAGGAGGTGTTTAAGGAAATCACTAGTGTAGACTAATTGGTGTAATTTTTGTTTTTAAGATCTAGGTCAAGATCAAGGTCCAGGTCCAGGTCTCTTTCACGACCACGAAGCAGGTAAGGGCATACATTTGATTAATGCTGTTGTAGTTACGTGGCATCAATATCCAAAAAGTTCAAAGGTGAAAATTGTTGAAGTTTCAAGTGTTAACTCTAAGCCTAGGTGTTAAGTGGGAACACAGTACCTTAATAATAAAACAAACTTTAGAAGTTCATCTGTACATGGCCTGTTCTGGCTGACTTCCTAGACAAGAGAATGCCAAGCTGTAGTGAGAAAGAAGTTTGTGACTTCTGTTATACATTAGGAGGCACATATTAGAACTGATAGGTCACCTATCGGTGATTAGAACTGATAGGAGGAGCATTCTGAGATAGTTGTGCTTAAGGCAGATTAATCATGATACAGCAGTTCATTTTTATGATGAATGATTGTTGGAAGATTGGCTTTAGTTAAAGCTGATAGGCTCGCCCCCCGCATACGCCCCCCCCCTTCCTCAGTTTAATTGCAGCCTCACGTTTTAAGTTCAGGAGAGTTTGGGGGTTCATTTCATAATATTGTGACTATAATAAAGGGGTTGGTTCGTACATTTTCTTAATAAAATTTCTCATGTTTTCACAGCCGATCAAAGTCCAGATCTCCATCTCCAAAAAGAAGGTAAGCTAAATTTGTTGCCAAATTTTAACTGTTAGATGTGGCTTCTGTAGGATTTGTTTGCTTCCTGTCTACTTGCAGGCTTTCATTTTGAGCTCTTTGGAGAAATGGTACTATATATATAAATAATATATAAATGTGTAAATAAAAGTACTAGAGCTTAAGTTTCTTAGAAGATTGTTTTGTTTTCCTGCTTCATTATCACCCACATAGTGACAATAAGTAAAAAAGAAGTGCCTGCATGAAGAAAAATTTTTAGGTTGAAATTTTGCAGCCAAACCATTATCTAGTTGGTGCTGAGTGATAAAAAAAAATAAACTCACATAGTTCTTGTTAACTTTGTAGTTTTATCAAGGAGGCTATTACGCCTAATCTTACACAATGACAAAGGATTTGTATATAAACCTTCTATGAGTTTGTAGATCTCTGCTATGGAAACTTATAGTTTCTTTGGCCACCTTTGAATTGATTGAAACTGAGTTTTGCCCTGATGGGTTCATGAGAAGAATAAGTTTCAGTAGACACTAATGGGTTCCAAACCTAATGTTTTTCTTTTTAGTCGTTCCCCATCAGGAAGTCCACGAAGAAGTGCAAGTCCTGAAAGAGTGGACTGAAGTTCTCAAGTTCACCTTTTAGGAAAAAGTTATTTTGTTTACATTATTATAAGGGATTTGTGATGTTTGTTAAATGTAACCTTAGGAAGGTTATTTCAATCACATAATCAGAATGGATCTGGATTACTACTCTGTAAATTCACAGCAGTAAGATAATATAAATTTTTGTTGAATGTATTAACATCTTATGGTTTGAAAATGGTGGGTTTTTATTTGGCACATTTAAATAAAATGTTTCTAACTAGAATTTTGATCTGTGTTCAATATTAATACTCAATTGGTAAGCTTTCAGTAGTCAACTTTGATACCATCCATACTCATACAGATCTGGTCTTCAATATTACTAATTGTAGTGTACTCACACTTGGAAAATTCTTTTACCCTTAGAGCTTTGGGTAAGACAAAAACTCAAGTTCCCCTTGACAGCATGAATGCATCATTACAAGTCCCTGAATTAATCAGTTGGAGTTGGTGTTATATATTACCAGGCTAATGATCTCTATCTGTTAAGCTAAAGGAACCACTGATTTGCCTATAGATAAGCATGATAAAAACTAAACAAAGAGCTTGTTAAAGCAAATGGTGTCAGAAGTAACAATTGAATTCAATGCTTGAGGAACTGAATTACTTTCTGAACACTATAGTGACTGAGGGTTCTTTTTGTTTTGTTTTGTTTTCAGGTTATTAGATGGGATGGTGTCAAATGAGAACTCCCATTTTAGGAAGTTCTCAATGTTCTTTGTTTTCAGTGTTAGCCAATTTTATACCAACATTTTTGCATGTTTGAGGAATTGTCTAAATTTGGGACAACACCTTTATGTAAACCAGCTTTGCAAAATTTTCCAATCCAGATACTCATATCCCTTCAAATAAATTGCCTTATTCTGAGCAGAGATCCGTTAATTCCCGTTAGATTTTCCTTCCATTTCTCAACCACCAACATACTTTTATTTTGCCAGGCTGGTGTAAAGTAACTCAAGATGTCAATCAAATGTTAATGAGGTGCAGTTTTGTAAATCTCACCTATATTTATTTAGCAACACCTTATGTAGTTTCTTGGTAGCATCTGGTGGACCTTAGAATATTATGGCCAGTAGAATCTTTAAACTTTAAATATCTTTAGTAGGGCAGTAATAGTTAATTTTTAATTTCCTGGTGAAGCTTTTACTAGGTATTCTCTAGCATTGAAGCAAAAGAAAAAATTGATCGTGCAAAAAAAGTCAATGCTGGTGGCACAGTGTCTGCCTTTGTCCATTTCCTTGGGTTATTGGGGTAGCATTGCAATTTTGGGATACTGGTCTGCCTCAAATTATTTGATCTGAATGATCACTAGTATGTTAGAAGTTCGGATACTTTGTTTTTAGAATTTGAAAGTGGCTAAATTATGGTTGGTATAAAACTGTGTAATTGGCAGGCTTGTTGCACTTGGTCAGCTTTAATTGTTCTGTGTTATATAAAGATAAGTTTACTCCACAATAAATCTGCAAAGAACAAACAATCCTGATACTCAATTTTTGGGAGTGGGAGTTCTGAGCCAACAATAGGAGTCATTTCTATAGCTTTGGGATGGATTACTAGCAGTGTGCTGGAGATTAGTATGAGAAAGGGGTAGGGGCAAAACGGTTTTAAGAATCAAGCACAGAAAGTTCTACCCTATGGGAAAGGGAAGCCTGGATATGTAGGTGAACACCTATCATACCATTGACCATAATTCAGTACCCCTGTGTTAGTATACATTTTAAAATGATACACTTGGGTGTAGTGTACTGTTCTGTTTTTAGAGGTCAGGGCTGCTAAATATGTGACTGACTTGAGAAAGTGCTGGTCCAGACTCTAAAATCATTCTGAATTTTAAACCTGGCTCTGATCATTTATAGCTAACAACACAACAGACATGCTTTTAACATAGAACCTTATTGGTCTTATGTAGAGACCCATGTAGAGAGGTAAGGAATGGCATACCATTGCCTTCACAGTGGTAGTTCTTTGAGCTTCGGACTAGGTAGGCTAAGTATCAAGTGAAAGTGCAGTCCTACATCTTGGGAGTGTACCTTCTGAGGACAGAAAATAGATGGTCTTGAAATGTCATCCGTTTGAGACTTGGTTAAATGAGTGGTGTGTAGGATTGTGATGGACTTTTTATGTAGCCTATCTTAAAAGTCTAAAGGAGCACAGTGATTTCAAAGATATATTAAGTGAGTAGGAATAGGAAGCTCTAAACTGACAAGTTGGCAAAGAGTTAATTGGAGTGAATGATAGTAGCAAAGAATTCAGTAAATACAGCTTAGTGAACACTTGCTTAGAGACCTTTGAAATGTAACCTAGAAGATTTATACATAATTGTATAGCTGGAAAGAGGATGCAAGGGAGGTGAAAGGAGAAATACTAGGGGCCTGGCTGGTCTTGGAGTGTTTCCACTGGTGAGAATTGGTGATAAAGCAAAGAAATGGGGAAAAGATGCCTAGGTTACGTTATGGTAGTAATAAAGCTGTTATACCCAGGGTTATTGTCAATAAAGAGGAAAAAATCACCAGTAAACAGTTTGCTAGGAGGTAGGAGAAGTGTGAGTCCCATCTATGGTTTTAAAGCCTCTGCTCTTTTTTAATCTGTAAAGGACATTGCTGTGCATTTAAAACAAAATCACATGGAAAAGACAATATGTAAGAAAACATACAGCACTGGCTGGTGTGGCTCAGTGGATTGATTGGTGTCCTGCGAGACAAAGGGTTGCTGCTCCGATTCCCAGTCTAGGGCACATGGCCTGGGTTGCAGGCCAGGTACCCAGTGTGGGGCGTGCAAAAGAAACACATTAATGTTTCTCCCCTTCCCTCTAAAAATGAATAAAAATCTTTCAAAAAAAATACATGCAACCAGTGTTCCTACCCATTGTAGATTGATTATACCATTGTTAAATAACTTGGCAATTTTCTTTCCACACCTAATGGGGAAAAGATGCTGAATAGATGGATAATTTTGGAGCACTTGGAATGTAGTAGCCGGTTAACTTTAGGCTATTTCGCAAATTTACTGCTTGTTCCCTTTCCCATGGACCACTCACTCAACCTATTTTCATTTCTAGATTTGGTGATATACTCGGGGTACACGTGAGAAGGCTCCCTAGCTGACTCAGTCACCTAGTTTACTCCCAGAAGGTAACCACTGTCAACCAGTATGTAGTTAGCAAATATACACAAATATTTTCTCTTTATTTTTACCTCCCCACCCACCGCCTCTCGTGACCAGTCCCTCTTCCCCTGTTTGTTCTTATAACACAAAGTACATACACCTTGCTTTTCTCATCTTTCATATAAGTAAAACTGGCACTTTTACTTTTTTTTTTTAAGATTTTATTTATCTTTAGAGGGGAAGGGAAGGAGAGAGGGAGAGAAATATCAATGTATGGTTGCCTCTCGTGTGTCCCCTGCTGGGAACTGGCCTGCAACCCAGGCATGTGCCCTGACTGGGAATGGAACCGCGGTGGTTTGGGTCACAGGCCCACGCTCAAATCCACTGAGCTACACCAGCCAGGGTGGAAAAATGGCACTTTTTAAAAATGTTGCATACTACTTGCCTAGGTGTTGCATAATCCATGCAGTAAAATTTTGTGCCTCTTCAATGTACCAGGTAGTGCTAGCCTTAGAATATGAAGCTGAACAAAGTTTTTATTCTTATGGAGGTTAAATTCTGGACAGACAAGTGAAAAAATGCCAGATGGGTAATAACTCATCTGTAAAAGAATGGAGTGCAGGGTAAGAAATTGGGAGCTGGTTGCTGTGGTATAAAAAGGGTGGCCTAAGGAGGCTTTGGAAAGTGACTTGAGCTAGTGATGGGGGTAGACCACGCTACTGGGGAGTTCTAGGCAGAGGGTGCAGTGAGTGCAAAGTAGGAGAGTGAGGAGGCCAATAGGAAGTGAACAGAGAGGAGAGTGGGAAGATACACATGTAGGACTGTACTCTGGAAAGGACTCACTTTTTTTCCTCGAGTTTTTGAGCAAAGAGTAACAGGAATTAAATCAGTTCCCTACTGATAGATAGCGGGGGCTGTTTCTAATTACTGTTTCAACGATACAGTGAATATCCTTGTACAATATTTGGCACATGTGGCCCTGCACATGTAAGATAATCCCTGGAAGTAGAATTGCTGGATAGGAGGGTATGTGCTTTTATATTTCTCCTAGGTCTTGTTAGTTTGCCGTGGCAGATGTGCAGGAGTGCCTGTTCTCCTGTACCATTGCTCACGTGGTACACATGGTGGGTCATGCTTGTTGAGTTTTACTAATCTTGTATTGAAAAATGGTTTCAGCATAGTTTTTTTTCCTTCCCCCTTTTTTAAACTGTAAAAATACATGTTTTCTCCCAACTCTGGAACGTTTTCATGTGTTCAAAAGTGTGGTTTAGGTTCCCTTGCTGCCAACACACTAAACTTCTTCCATAGTGGGCCACCTCTTTACACTGTAATTGCCTGTTTACTTCTCGGCAGGTGTGCCACCGCAGGACACACTGACAGCAGACACAGGCCTCGTCCCGGTTCCTCATTGCCTAGCACTAACTCATACTTAAATATTTGTTGAACAAAAAGTGAGTTCGTGTGTGAATGAATTCTATTAAACCAAGCACATAAAATTTTAATCTCATCTTTGAGACCTTTATAATCACCATTTGAATTAAAAGCCCACATTTTCCTTTTAGTCTCCTGTAAGACTCTCCTGTCTGGGTTTGCCTGCAGAGGACTGAGATCCTTAGGCTGCTATTTGTATGCCCTGCTCCATCTTCTGTGTAACTGTAGTACAAGGTTTTTTCCTCCTTACCTGGGTTAAGTTGGAGAGTTCTGCTCCAGAAAAGGTGTGGGAAGTTTCTGTGCAGAAAGTTTTCCACAGAAAAAGGTGCACACTTCCCTACCACCCAAGAGCCCAGGTGAGTAAGCCTAACCCACGTAAGGAAGATCAAGTCATTGAACCAGCAGTGTCCATTGCATGATTTCAACTGCCTGAGGTGATACGTCCGCACCTCTAGATTCACTGACTGAAAGGAATCTTAGTGATAGGAAATTGAAGATGGTTGGATGTGATCCTATATGAAGCCCCTGTTAGTTTTTATTTTAGGTTGTAACATATCTTCCGGAAATCTGGATTCTGGAAAATGAATCCTTTTACTGCCAAGGATGAGAGTTCTGGCTGTAGGGAACATAAATATGACAGAGGCCAAGGCAGATGGGCCAGTTTATCATAGTCGTCATGGTCAGAACAATCACCAGGGTTCTGGGCTCCTGTAACGTAATGTAATGCTTCCCTTGCCTAAGGATGAATGTGCTATGCTGTAACGGTCCTGTTTGACAGTGCTGGTTATTTGTTAGACCAGGATTCAGGGAATGAGGGCCTGCAGGCCAGATCTGGCCCACTGCTGCTTTCATGCAGCTGATAAGATAAGATGGCTTTTACATTTTATTTGTTTTTTATTTTAAAAAATATGTATTGATTTGAGAGAAAGAGAAAAATATCAATTGGTTGCCTCATACGCTATGCACCCCAACTGGGGATCCAGTCCACAGCCTAGGTATGTGCCCTTGGAACCAAACCCACAACTTTTTGGTGTACAGGACAGTGCTCCAACCAACTGAGTCACACAAACAAGGGCGGTTTTTACATTTTTATGTGGTTGAAAAAAAAAGTGTAATACTACTGCAGGACATGAGAATTATGTGAAATTCAAATTGCAGCATCCATAAAGTTTTATAGGAATAGTACTCATTCATATGCATACTGTCTTAAGAGTTTCTGTGTTGTAGTGACAACAGTTGAATAATTACGATAGACCCTTAAGGTCATACAAAGTTTAAAATACTCTGGTCCTTTACACAAAATATTTGTCAACCCTGGCTTAGACATGCATCTTCAACTGTTTACAATCTTCAAAATAATAATCTCTGAAAATCTTGGGTGTCGGGATTATTGGCAGGGTTTGCAGGGTTTACCAAGACATACTTTTGGTCTGGGAGACGGTTTCTGTGTGACTCATTGTTGAGGATGTGCTTCATGAAGCTAGGGAGCAAATTCTAGCCGAATACTTTTATGCATTTAGAGTATTGGTGAGCATTATGCGATAATAATGGCAAAAGCTTTTACTCGAGGGCAGTGGTTCTCATTCCTAATTATATATTAGGACCCAAGAAGCTTTAAAACCTAATGAAACCAAAACTGCTAAGGGTGAAGCCTGGGCATTAAAATCTAAAAAACTGTCCTGCTGATTCTAATACACAACCAGTATTGAAAACTGCTGTTAGCCGGCTTAGCCTGGTTCATTAGTTATTGGGTGGATTGGCCTGGCTTACTGCTATTATATAAAGTTAGCAGCACTGCCCTGGCTGGTGTAGCTCAGTGGATTGAGCCCAGGCTTGTAAACTAAAGGGTCACCAGTTCAATTCCCAGTCAGGGCACATGCCTGGGTTGCAGGCTGGGTCGCTGGTACATGAGGGGTAACCTCACATTGATGTTTCTCTCCCTTCCCCTTTCTCTAAAAATAAATACGCAAAGTCTTTTAAAGTTAGCAGCACTCATCAAAGCAGGGTTCTAGTATGTACCCTCTAGGTTTCTCTGAACCTTTCTCTAACCAAATGCTGTAATGGAACATTTCTATGAAAAAGGCAGAAATTGCATTTTAGTTTATATTAGTGCCAGTAGAGGTCACTGTGTTCAGAGAAATTTCATCTGAAAAAGATTGAACATTCTGTTCAGGAAGTTGGAAGCAGCATTTACCTGCACCAGTGCTACTCCAGGCATGGCCTCTGGTCACAATTGCGTCATACAGCTAAGGCTCCATTAGGTGCATATAGAACATTTATAATCATATATTCTGATGTGTTGATGCTTTTATCATTATAAAATATCTGTCTAGTAATATTCTTTTAAAGTCTATTTTGTCTGATACTAAAATAGTCATTCCACCTGTTTATATGGTATGTCTTTCCCATCCATTTACTTTTAGCTTACTGGCATACGAGTATATCGTTAGTTACAACATCTTGTTTGATTTAGTCTGACAAACTGCTGCCTTTTGTGGTATTTAAACCATCTACATTTAACATGATTAGATTTATAGTTATTTTGTTTTCTACGTCTCCTTTTTTCCCTCTTCATCCTATAACTGCCTCTTTTATATTAAATATTTTTTAGTCTATCATTTTAACTCATTGATTTTTTTTCGCTGTTGAGTTTATTTTTAGTAGTTACATCTTGATTTATCACAATCTACTTCAGATTAATATTTTGGTAAAATACAGAAATTTTGCTCCAGTATATTTTCTTTTTCTGAACTTTTCTCCCTGGTGTGTTATATGTGTATTATAAACTCAATGAACCATGTTATATCTTCTAAAGAAGTGATGAGAAAATGCAGTATTTTACTAACTCACATATTT